>JAKOGI010002297.1:0-122828 GCA_029747015.1 Carnegiea gigantea
TATATATATATATGTATTTATTTATAAACACACACACACAAAAACAATCATATATATATATATACACACACACACGTGCAAACAAACATACATGTATATACATATACATATGTATTCATGTATACGCACACAGGCACAGGCACATGCGTAGAGATACACACACACATATATGTGTGTGTGTGTGTGTGTGTGTGTGTGTGTTTATATATATATATATATATATCTCTGTGTGTGTATGTATATACATATATATATGTATATCCATATGTATGTGTATGTATGCATATATCTATATCTGTGTGTATGTGTGTGTGTGTGTGTGTGTGTGTGTGTGCACACGCACATACACTTATGTATGCATATATGTATGTTTGTATATATGTGTGTGTGTATATATATATATATATATATATATATATATATATATGTGGATGTGTGTGTGTGTGTTTATATATATATATATATATATATATGCACGCGCACCCGCACACACACGCACATTCATATGCTCATGCATGTACCCTTGCGTTCATACCTACATGTGTGTATGTGTGTGTGCGTGTGTGTGTGCATATTTACTTATGTTTGTGTGTACACTTACACGCACACGCATGCAAGCGCGTGCGCACACGCTCTCACATGCATATATTTGGGCCCTAATCAATCTCTTGAGCCCACGACCCTTTGGTTTAATGAAGTATCAATTGGGCCAATTATGCTAGCTCTCAATTATTGAATCCGATTTAGTGTGTTGATCCTTCAGGGAAGTAGCCTAAGTCCAACACATTTGGGTCCTTTAAAAAAAAATCATCAACTTTGGTGACTGTCAAGTCACCGAGTTACTGTGCAACCAGCAAATAAAAAAAAAAGAAACTCATCAATTCTGCTCTTATTTGCATCTGTCAAGTTTGCAAACCCTACCAAAACTCACCAAGTTCGTGTGCGCGACAGACTCTTGAAGGGACACTTGTAGGAGACAAAAATTCAAAGACAAATCAAACGGTGCCACATGTAAGAAAAATAATAATTTGACCAATTGCAAAGTGATGTGTTATGTAGACTTTGACGGGCCTTCTTAATCAATTTTATATGGTTAAAATTCAGCCAATTAGAATTTTCTCTACATCATCGACGATGTAGAAAATAGTAATTATTTTCTTTATTTAAAATAAGGAGATAATTGTTGAAAATATTGGCTTAGACTCAAAGCTAAACTCTAGCCGTAGGGTAGTGGAGCCTACAAATAAAAGCTCTCATCCTCACTTTTCGCACATTCAGCATTTTCAGAATTCAGTGGCTTAGACAATAAGCGATATCCAACTACCAGACGAGAAGGATCAGAACTTGGAAGACTTAAGAAACAAGAATCAATCCTTTGCAAATCAAGATCCAGGATCATTTAAGAGTTCTTCAGCCGATTCTGCATCCATCGAGATTAAGTGGTCACACCTTCGAATCGCTTAGGTCATAAGGGGATTGAATACATGATTGTTGGTCGGGCCTATTAAATTAGGCCCGACAGCCACTAATGCCGCCTAGGGCAACAACCCTTACTGCCCCATAACCTATATAAGGAGGCTTAGGGGGGTTAGCCTAATCACGGATTGACACAGAAATCACATACTCTCCTCTCCCCTCTCATGGCTACCCAACCATCACCAGTGGATCTTGGATCTAGGACGTGGAAACCTTAAGACGACTCTAGTAGCTGCTTAGCATCCATATCAACATGGGCTACTCCCGACAAAGAATTCCACAACTAGGTTAGTCCTATTTGTTCAACAGTGGTAGTAGAGCTTAAACTGATCAAGTTATCCCCAATAAATCTGACTTATTAAAACCATGCTTGCCTATACGATTCAATTGCTTAATTTTCGTAATTATGCAACCCTGCTGTATTAATATCATGCTTTTGTAATTGTTATGCCCAGAACCAACTAATGATTGCACATTTAGTTGAATTAGTTGATGAATGTTTTTGTTTTTCCAAACTTGGCATGCCCAGAATGATAAAAACAGACCTCAATAGTGTTTTGTGCAACTGTGTGTGCATTATACAAGTCTTCTAAGCATGTATCAGTGATTTTGAGCGATAAAAGATTGCATCTTTTCCATGAATGTTCTGTTTTATGTGATTAGTGTGCCCAGAAAGTTATCTATTGTTAAAAAGGGCCAAAATTTTGATTGATAACTCATTATTCAAAATGATTATGCAATTAAAATTCATGCCTAATATTCTACAAGTATAATTTTTTGAATTACAGAGTATGAACATGCTTTATGCGATTGTGTTCAATCGAACCATAAAACTCAACCCAGATTTTATTAAATTCTTGCAATTATGATGTTTAATCAATCACTACACGATTTGTTGTGCTAAATTGTGAAAAGCATGGTTGAGTGAAAGAGCCCTAACCCTACTCGGTTGTTAAACCCCAAGACCAAGACCCGAAAACCCTGACCCTAATCCTGAAACCGCTTATGCCTTAGTGGCTCCGGTGATGGCAAATCCTGCAAGGCCTCGGTGGCCTCCACTGAAACCGCCTCAGCAAAAAAAAGAAAAGGGTAGAAGAGAAAAAGTGAACCGAACCCATACCCATTAGTTGACACCACAGAGGGGTGGCGCATGTCCATCACACACCGCCAACGAACGTTGTTTTTGCGATCTTCTTCCTCCTAAAATCCCTCACCACTGCCAATCTATGCAAACTTGGAGAGAAGACCACGAAAGACACCACCTCTAGAAGCACGTCAGCCTACATGCCACCATCTCAGTGGCGCGTTGCGCGCATAGGTCATTTCCTCATACTCAGTTTCGGCCGATCTATATGCTGGTGGTATCGGTTCTCATCAGATTGGCTTGGATTGAAGGCAATAAGGAGGCGGCTTCACATCACTTGGGTATTTTTTTTTTTTTTGGGAACCAAAACGGCAATGATGGCTGCCATGGTCATGGCTTTGAAAGCCCCAGAAAGGAGCTCAGTGCTCCATTTCCCTGGTCATGGCGTTAGGAAGCCGAGAGGAGAGAGAGAAAATTCGAGAGGCAGATCGAGAGGGGAGAGGGAGTAAAGACTAGGGTTAGTGAAGGGATAGAGTGAGCGTTACTCACTTATAAAAGGCCTAATTTTTTTGTTAAGTGGGCCCGTTCTTGGGCTTACTTTGTTTCATTTTTAATTCGGGTTAGTTTTTTTCCTTTGGGGTCGGGTTAATCCCGGCCAATTTAATCTGATATCTGATTTGGGTTGATCTGTAATTATTTTCATAATTGTATGAACTAGCCTTATATGCTGAAAGTAATTATGAGTTTATTTTACATGTTTAATTCATTGTTGCTTATATAATGATGTTGTTATTTATGTAATAATAATATAAGTTTTTAAAGCATGATATATGCTCATGTCTTATATATCAACAAAAATAAAACTTGTTTATATGAATTAGTTTCTCATAATACAAGATTATGTAAATGTGCTTCACATAATCAAAAATGAATATCTGTGTGATAGTCACCTATTAACATATTAATTAGTTTAACTAAACTTTTATTGATCATATAACTAAATTAAAGAAGCTCCTAATGCATATCCATATGTGATGATTATGGGCTTCGCGAAATTTTCGAACATATAATATAAACGATGAGGTTCTCTTGATAATTTAATTATTAAACGATATGTCTGACAAATTATATACACTTTCAGATATGGCAGCTAAAAATTTGATAGGTAGTATGCCTTCTAATGAAAAGATGGATGGCATGAACTACGATGTTTGGCATTTGAAGGTCCAGTTCACCCTAAATGAGGGTGACGTGTTGGATCTCTAGCTTGATGACTTCTGTGCGTACTCCGGCAGACAAATATGATAAACATAGGGATACTACTGCTATTAAGCAGTACAAAGAAAACCTAAAGGCATACCACATCTGGTTCAAGAGGGATCGTTCTGCACGCTACACCATATTGTCTTGCACGTAAGACGATCTCCTCGGTGAGTTTGAACGCTCCTCCACTGCTAAGGACATGTGGGCACAGCTTAAGGTCAGGTTTGGGCAGACATCTGCTACACGGTTGCGTACCTTGCAGCTGAAATGGATGCACTATACGATCGACTCTAGTCATAGTATCTCCCAACATCTTCGAGCGATGAGTGCCATGGCTCGAGACCTTAAGGCTGCAAGGCAAGATGTCCCTGAAGAAAAACAGGTACTGAATGTAATTAGGGCTCTTCCTAATGACAATAAGCATTGGAGGAGCTTTAAGGTCATTATGACACACAATAAAAACATTAAGACCTTCGAGGCTATCTCGAAGCACCTCGAGATGGAGGAAGAGCGTATAAAGATATATGCTCCTCCTAATATGGCATTCATTACCAGAGGGTGTGGGCCCAGAGGTAAGAAGCCTAACCGTGGCAAGAAGCCCAAGAAGGGTCCTCATCCTTCTGAGAACTCTCGCCCTAAAGGTGGTTATGCCAAGAAGCATAAGGCTTACAGCACTGGAGCTAAGTATGTAGCACGTGTGAAGTGCTACAACTGTGAAAAGAAGGGGCATTTTGCTTGGGATTGTCTTAAGCCGGCCAAGGTACCTGTTTCCATTAAAACTCCTCAATTATATGTTTGTTCCCACGCATTTGTTGCTAACTCTCTTCCTCAATGGATTGTAGACACAGGGGCAACAAAGCACATAGTTTAGGACAAGACTGGATTCGTGGAGTTCCATCGCTACCAGGTGAATTTTTGGACTGTCGTACTGGGGAATGACAGTGAAGAAGATATCCTTGGAGTAGAAACATCTGAGCTCAAACTCTGTGGAGGAAACAAACTGCTTCTTCATGACGCTCTCTATGCACTTGGGGTGCGATGCTCCTTAGTTTCTTATGTTTCCTTAATAAGATTAGGTTTTATTTTTAGATTCCATCCAGATGGTTTAGATTTGTTCTATCATGGAAATTTGTTTGGCCAAGCAACATTGAAAGGAGATTTTATTGTTTTGGATTTCAATGATTCCTATGATAATATATCCTCTGCTTTTGTTTCATACTTTAACTTTAATTTTGAATCTGTTCAGTGGCATGTTAGACTTGGCCATGTGGGTCAAGACAGGATAAGTAGGCTAGGTAAAGAAGGTCTTCTAGATCGACTCACTAGGGTCAAGTTACCTAGGTGTGAGTCATATCTAGCTTGCAAGGCAACAATAAAGCCTTTTGGTAAGGCTTCGACAGCATTAGTCCCTTAGAATTAATTCACTCAGAGGTCTGCGGACCCATGAATGTTAAAGCACATCATGGGGCCATCTATTTCATTACCATTATAGATGATTATTCACAACATTGGTATGTGTACCTACTATCTCATCGCTATGAGGCACTTGATATGTTCAAATGCTTCGCAATAGAGGTAAAGACTCAATTAGAATGAAGAGTTAAAATCTTTCGAACTAATCGAGGTCGTGAATACCTCTCTGATATGTTCAAAGAGTTTTGTAAGGAAAAAAGATATACAAAGATAGCTAATGATTCCATGCATCCCACAACAAAACGGTGTTGCGGAACGTAGGAATCGTACATTGCTTAACATGTTCAGGTCAATGATGGCACATGCAAACCTCCCAATCATTTTTTGGGGGGATGCATTGCTTGCGGCAACCCATATCCTTAAAGCGCCAAGCAAGAGTATACCTGTCACAACATGTGAGTTATGGTTTGGTAAGAAACTATCCTTGGACCATTTACGTCCACGGGGTTCGACTGGCTATATGCATAACCCAATCCACAAATATGGACAACTTGATCCGAGAGCCAAAAAAATGATGTTCATTAGATATCCTGCCCAATCTAAAGGATACGTGATGCATGGGGAACATCCTAATGGTGGCATGACAGAAATAGATTTTCGTAATGTCAACTTTCTCGAGGATGAGTTCCGAACTATTGGTGAAATCAAGATGGATGTCAAACTGTTTAAGTTACAGCAATACATTAACCATCTTTAAGTGAGGTGGAGAATTTAAACTCTAATAAAATCACCGAAGATGGTATGCCTCCCTTATCCGAAAGGAATAGGGGAGACTTGTCTGCTCAGGAGAATGATATTCGTCATCAATCTCTAACACATGAGGAGAGTTAACCTGTGAATGAGGTCCGTCCTCAATCTCCTGTTCCCGAACATGCAGTTAGTCCACATCTTGGTACTTAAGATTCCATGAAGCCACAACTTCGATTGCCTTATCTATGGTTTTAGAAGACTATTGTGTGTATGTCAAAAGATCAACCGGGGGGATTATGTTTCTTACCTGCACGTTGATGACATACTATTGGTTGGGAACAACTTGGAGATGATCAAAGTTGTTAAGCAGTGGCTATCCTCTGTCTTTGGGATGAACGATATAGGTGAAGTTAGGTACATCCTAGGCATGGAAATAATTAGAAATCGTCCTAAGAAACTCTTAGGTATGAGCCAGGAAGCATATATCAAGAAAGTCTTAGAACGATTTCGAATGCATTGTTCCAAATCCATAGACACTCCAATTGAGAAAGGTTTAACCTTAAGCCTAGACCAATGCCCAAAAACAGATTATGAAAAGTAGACAATGAACAATGTCCCTTATGCTAGTACCATAGGAAGCTTAATCTATGGCATGTTATGTACACGGCCTGACCTTTGCTCACGGTTGGTTTGGTAAGTCATTACCAGAGCAACTCAGGACTCACTTATCGGCAAGCCATCAAGAGAATTATGTGCTACCTTTATGGTACAACTGACTTAGACCTGTGCTATCAAGACGGGGACCTTAAGTTGAGATGGTATTCAGATGCCGATTGGGGTGGTGACCCGGATGAGTCCAGATCAACCTCAGGGTATGTCTTTACCGTAGGTGGGGGAGTCATATCATGGTGCAGTAAGAAGTAGAACTACATACCTCTGACAACTATGTAGGCAGAGTATGTCGCATGTAGCCTCGCCACACAGAAGGCAATGTGGCTTAGGAGTTTCCTCCAGGATCTTAACCTCACTCCCAGAGTTGATGATCGTGTTGAGATATTATATGACAACACAGCTGCCATCCAGTTTGCTAAGGATCCAAAGTTCCATCGGAAGACCAAGCACATTAAGAGGCGTTATCACTTCGTGCGAAACACCATAAAGACCAAGGAAG
Organism: Carnegiea gigantea; assembly: GCA_029747015.1. NCBI lineage: Eukaryota > Viridiplantae > Streptophyta > Magnoliopsida > Caryophyllales > Cactaceae > Carnegiea > Carnegiea gigantea. The sequence goes on from JAKOGI010002297.1 coordinate 7,158, forward strand.
TTGCTATCAAGTATGTATCTACTAACAAGATGATTGCTGATCCATTAACTAAGCCGATTCCTAGATATTCTTTTAAAGTACATGCATTAAGTCTAGGACTTCGTAGAGTTTAGTTTTTGGATGAAATCTTGTTATGTATGACAGATACGTTCTTCTTGTAATGGGCATTTATGAAATAAAGATTTAAGGTTCTTCCTTTAAATGCTTTATGATTTATTTGTTAGACATGTTGAAATGTCACAGGCTTCTGATTGGTCCAGTTACACAGGCAATCGCCCTGATGCTTGAGTAGCGGATAGGATGAGACTGAATCATATTGGCACTAAGTGTGCAATATTGATTGTATGAATAAGATAAGATATATTCGCCTTAATAAGTCGAAGATGAGACTCGAGGGAGTTGAATATGCGATATGATTTCATATTGAAGCCTTAAAAGTAGAATCTTAAGTGTCAAGATTAACATTTAGTACATTAATCTAGTGGCTCAAGTTAGATTTTTGGATAAAAATTTAGACTGACGATTCACATAGCATATAAAGTGATGAGCCCAGTTAAGTGGGAGCTATGCCATGACACACATCTCATACTGTACATGCTTAAAAGATGACCCACGCACGAAGTGACAATTGACCTCTCTATCTCTTATCACTATGTAACCCTATGGGCGATGACCCTTTGACTTAAAGTTATGGTACAAAATCAAAGCTTAATGTTACTACTTTAATATATTTTTCAAGGGCCATGATGCATACGATTGAAGGAAAACATGTTAGGAGAGCAATTAAACTAAGATGCAATATCATGAGTGTTTAAGAAAAAATATATCCATCATTACCATATCAGCATGGGCGATTACATTAAGTATATAATCATATGTATGATATATCATGGCATAAGGGAGTATAAATGCCACTGATGATGTTTGGGAAGATTTGAGGTATCGTATTTTCGTGAGGAAGTTATATTAGTTTGATGGTAACTTAATATAACGCTATTTGTTACTTTTGGTCGCACGTCCTATTTCTGGTATGAAGTGTAAATAATTGTGGTACGTGGAGAGCATGTGTTTGGCAGCCTGGGTGGCCGAGTGGGAGCTGTTGGCGGTGCCTATTAACTTAGGCCTAACGGCCACTAATGCCGCCTAGGGCGACAAACCTGACTGCTCCCCTAACCTATATAAGGAGGCTTAGAGGGCTAGCCTAAACACAGATTGACACAGAAATCACATACTCTCCCCTCCCCTCTCACAGCTGCCCAACCATCACCAGTGGGGTCTCGGGTCTAGGACGTGGAAACCCTAAGGCGACTCTAGTAGCCGCCTAGCATCCGCACTGACGTGGGCTATTTCCAATAGAGAATTCTGCAACCAGATTAGTCATATTTGTTCAACAATGATTATTTCATTGTATTCAACACAGAGAATATACCTACATATACCAGATCATGACAAAACTATATTTGTTTTTCAATTCCTTGTCTTATTTAATTTGGACTTGAAACTTGTTTTTACAAACAATACACGTCCAATAGGTTGTAAAATGACTTGGCACTTTATATTTCCATTCTTGCCTGGATAAGGTATCATATCCTATGTAGAAAACCTCTTAAAAATTAAAGTTTGCAATCTTACATTAATGTAGAACTTGACCTCTCTAAACACTATTACAATTCAATTCACATTGATCATAAGACTGTATATTCATGTTAGGGTTTGTATAATCATTCTATGGGCGTGTTCGGTAATAGAGATTGAAGTAGAAGTTAGCGGTTTGTAGTGGTCAAAATGGTATGGATCACTACTTAAAGTGTTCGGTAAAGTAGTGAATGAGGTAGTGGTTAGAGGTTTATGCAGTATTTTTTAAAAGCTAATGAAAGTAACTTTTAAGAACCTCTACCTAGTGGTTGTATTGCAAATTACAAATTTCTTCTTTTGATTTACTAAAAACTTTTATTTATTGTGTTATTTTTAGTCATTTTATATGAATCTGCTATTTCAACAGTTATCTTTACCAAACGCATTTATTTTAAATGGCTAGTTGAACTGCTAACTACTAACCACTAGTGGGTCACAGTTAATCGCTAGTAAAACCACTAACAGCTAGTAAAACAGCTAACCATTACTAAAACAGCTAATTTTACCGAACACGCCCATATCAACACAAGTTGGCTTAAATAATTTGACACTTGTTCCTTTTAAATAAGATCTCGAATTCGAGTCTTATAAATAGAGAAAATATATAATCGGAGAATTTTATTATTTATTTGATCAACAGTAATTCGACTCTAATAAAATAGAGGATCTAAGACCTAAAGAAAATACTCTGTTATACTGCACTAATCACGTTTCAATCTTCTATAACATATGCTATGTGTTCAAATTAATGTCTCAATCAAACTAGATTTCATCAACAAATTATATATTAATATCTCTTGTGACTTGCTAGTGTAGATGATTCTTGTTATGGACTTATGGTAAATATCATTTAGTTGACTATTTTTATTGTCTTGTTCATTTTCTTGCGAGCACTAGTTAGGCATGTCGGCCATCTACGTACATGCGGGGCTCCAAAAGTCCATTCCAATGTAGACAATGTAGCTTGTGTGGACCAGGGCTTTTTGCTGGACGCAACAAGGGCACAAAGCGGCAACAACCTCGCTTGTCTTTCATAGGCGACTTTGTGTTGACTCTTGACTTTCTTTGTTTGAGTAATCCATACGATTAAATCGTTGAATTATATAGGTGCAATTAAACTAAATGATAAAGTTTCTAGATTTAAATTTAAAATGTATTTTACTAAATTGATAATTTTATATTGTTTAAGATAAATAAGAAAACAAAATCAAAAAAGAATTTTTATTTAGGAGCATCAAATATTTCTAGTTTCCATAGAATAATATATGTACACTTAGGATTATGTATATCTAAAGAAAAGTCCACTATTGATTAGGACTCGTGAGACAAACTAATTATAGTTCTTGATTAGTATTTACTTTATAGATGATTTTGCAACTCTCAACCAAACATCAATTGAGAATATAAGGACCTTTTATATTACCCTACTTTCAACAAGACATCATGATATTCATTTAATTTAACTTGGATACTAAACTATATGGCAAATCCAACATCATTAACATCCATCAAATGATTAACTTGATAATTAGATACATCCCGTGCGTATCGTAAAACCAAAGATGACATTATTATTGCCGTTGTACATCTTGCATCTTATTATGCTGCCTTGTCTTTGACAAGGTCTACTACTCCACATACAAGTCTTGAACATCATCCAATTGAAAACCCCCAATTACTTGGAATTCGACAATCAATTCCTATTCGTGAACACCAAGATTTTGTCTCCAAGAGTTGCTCGCACAGGTGGCCCCAAAATTCCATAGCTGTTACACCATTTACCAGCACAACTTTTGCCCAAAATTGACCACTGCACTACACAGCTCATCAGAATCTTACTTTCTACTACTTTGGCTCCCTTTATTCTTAGCACATTCTAATAATTTCATCTTACCTATTACGTGCTGGAAGTGATAGCACCATGGCATGCATTTATATATAATCAGAGCTCTTAAATATCCTATCCTGCAAAACCAAGGTTGATCTCCTACTAGCTCTTTCAGTCCCTCAACCTTCTTTCCAATTTCTTGATCTTTTTGGATTGATCGAAGGACATCTTGCTGGTGCTATGGATGTCGTAGAAAAGGGGCATACAAAGCCAGAAATGAGAAAGAATAAGGGCAGACTGCCTCCGAAGAGAGGACAGACCAAAGTCGGCATTATGCAAGGTTTTCTCAAATTCACGAGGCGAACAGCCACGCAGATTAGACGAGTGCTATCAAAGAAGAAACGAGTTGCTGGAGACTGTGAGACACTACAATGCAAGATAGTGCATGAAAAATGACTGCGAGCCTTTTTTTTCGATAATTGGTGATAATGGAGAAACCAGAGATGACAAGTATTGCGAATCAGGGATATGATGGCATTTATTCTCCCGTATAATATTCTAATGTATAACTAGTTGTATAATTGGGAAAAATAATTGGGGGATCCGGGTTGTGATTTAAGGGACTGGAAGTATCTGTAAAGAACATTAAAATTTAACAGTATAAAATTTAATAATTGGGGGATCAGCGCCAAACCCGCTTGTGAGCTTGGTATCATTCGATTATGCCCATGATTAAGTTGCAAATATACTTTTTCTCATAATCTGTGTTTACACTTTACACAAATCATAAGCGACTTCGCTGTCAAAATCTATGTGAAAGCCAGGACTTCTCTTTCTGATATTATGCTAAGACTATATATTAATGCATATAACATAATACAACACAACCCAATCTACTTAATGAATCAACATGAACTAACCTGAGTTTTCCAATAGTCACTTCTGGTTTGAGGTTTCAATTGTTACGTATTATGACGTGAATTTTTCTTGTACGGATTACATGAATATACTTGTGTAAAATTGCGGCCTTCATATGGCTTTTATGGCAGGATTGTTTGAATAACCAATCACAGGCTTTGAATGAACAAGAGATGTCATTAACTCGAGAATATGATGAACCCGTGGGAGCGTGAGGGGTTGGAGAAAACTGAAAAGGTTGTGAGTAGTACTTGGAAACCATTATTACTGCATAAGGGACACGTGGTTCCTGTTAGTGCTTCCAGGATTGCTTAGCCCAGGACATTAGAGCATTCCCAGTGGAGTTCCGAATTTTGGAACTCTAATCTGCCACGTCAGCAAAAATTTCACAATTTTGGAACTTGCATTCCATCACTTCTCCAACAAATGGAACTCAATTTTAATCATCCAATAAAAATATTTATACCGGACTCACTTTATAATACACAATATATTTTTTTAATCATATAAAAATTACATATTACTTCAAAAAAAAAGAAAAAACAAAAAAAAATAAAAAATTCACCAAAACTGCCACGAGAGGGCGACCGCACTGGCGTGGTGACACGCGTGTCCCCCCCTCAATTCTCCTTGCTGCTAGAGAATTCTTGCCATGCATTTTCCACGCGGGCCCCACCTTTTCCACGCGAGGCAACCGCTGGGAAAGCTCTTAAGGGAGGGCCCCCTCCCCCCTCACGTGAAAAGCTTTTATCATACATGCAATTAATTTAGGCTAACTGCAGTGGCAAAACCAAGATTTTGGGAAAGAGGTAGGAAATAAATTGGTGGTTATAGTTGAGTGACATTATTTCCAACTTCTTCATTCATAATGGGTTTTCAAATTTAGAATTTAAAGGGGTGATGATTCCTTAACTATCTTTTTGAAATATTTATTCATTTTAGGCTAGAATTTGAATTAACCCATAGTTAAACAACTTTATAAATCAAATTGGAAAATTAAATTCATGAATTAAAACTAGAATAAACAAATCAACTCAAATTAAAGGATTAAGCAAACAAATTGAACTATTGAGGCCAATTAAAGTATTTTTTTTTGAAAATATCTATGCACTTTGACCTAGAATGAAATTCAACCCAGAAGTTAAACAATTTTAAATCAAAATTGACAAATTAAACTCATAAATTAAACTACAAAAGCCAATTAATCTACAAACTAAATGATTACGTAACAAATTAAAATAAATTAAAATACTAAGCTAGAATTAGTAAACTTTAAACTTCAAATTTGGAAACATGACAAAACCATGGCCAGTAACACCACGTGGGTGGCTGAGGCCCGCTTGCTGGCTCACAGTCACAGCGAACTTCCGATTCGCAGGAAGAGAGCAAGAGAATGGCGAGAGAGTGAGAGACTAAGGAGGGGGGGGGGGGGGTTGGGGTTTGGGTGTGTCAAGACATTGGTTTCAACCTTAGTGAGCGTATGGAACATAAGTCAAAAGAGTCTTGACCATACGATTATTTTTTTTTAAATCAAAGACTAAAAAAATATAAAAAATTCAAAACAATCAAAAAATGCGAAAAGCAGGATTTGCACCTGTGACACCAGAGAACAATATACATAGGCACCCCTACCACACGATTCTCCGAGTATATCTTTGCCACAAGTCTTATTTATTTTTTGATCTGCTTTTGTTAGTTTTTGACCCCATTGACCCCACACTTTCTCCGCCCCTGACTAAAGGACGTTTTTAATTGTTGATCGTTCATTTATTCATAATCAAGTTACGTTGATTGCAAGAGGTAAAGCTCATATATTATTAAAAAAATATTTTCATTCATAAGAGTTAAATTCAAAATCTTATTTTAATAACAATAATTGAAAATCACGTAAACTTACATCGCCTATGACTTAGAATGGAAGCCTAACATTCTGAAATAATAGTTGTGGCATTATTGACGGACATTGCATCTTCAAAATGCACCAACGTGTGCGACAATTAACTAAGCAAAAGCTTTTGCACATTGCATCTTTAAAAATGCATTCATATATGCTACAGTCAATTAAAGAGAATGATTGAATGGATAAAAAACATCGCTATCTTTGTTTGAAAAATGAGTTTGATTTTATGATGTGAAAAAAAAAGGGTAACAATTATTATATTTTTATTGGAGTATATTCTTGGTTTGTCCACCTAGTAACGATGGAATCAACAGTGAAAATCGTATATATTATTTATCAATATATAGCTCTAATACTATCGTTAGACTTATTGTACGTCGGTGGTTGAATCTGCTATTATTCTTGAGCAAAATACAATGAGAACTTTTCAACCATAATTACAATTTCCCCAGTAATAATCTTTCACCTGAATATTATAATATTCCCAATATGTGGTTTAATTATATAATGTTCCCTGAGAACTCACTTAATCTTACCGTCAGATTATGAAATATATCATGAAACCTTTTCTGTGCTTATGGTTTAGGTTCCCACGTAATTCTAATCCATCATCTGCAATTCTATCGTGAAAGAAGGGGGGAAAAGGAAAAAAGACTTTAGTAAGTGATCTAAAGACTACTAAACCAAACCCGTAAGTTCGCGATCTTGATGAAACATGATGGCGTCAACTTGGGAGTTACGAAATCCGCACTCCCACTGATTTTACCCAATGATTTTATGATTCTGAAAAAAGTCATTGACAACGTCCATGGACTCACTTTATAACACGTTTTCGGAAATTCTTCGATTGCTGAGGATGACATGGGATGAGAGGGGCTTACGTGATGGCACGTATGGAACAGCTGGCGGTCTTCTCCTCGAGCATTGAACCTGCAAGGGTTGTGGTTCGACAATGAAGGGTCCCAGTAAAAGTCAAAGCAGCAAAGAGAGGAATTGTGATGAATGAGAAAGTGTACCAGAGAGCGAATACTTTTTCCGAGGTAAGAAGGGGATATTTATAGCTCCTGTGGCGAGGGGTAAAATAATAATTTCAAGCTGGAGGTTAACCTAATGGGTTGCCGGATTGTTTGCCCCGCCGGGCTCCTGGCTAGGGCCCCAAGAATCTCGTCCAGATCTGCTATACCCAATTGGGCCTAGCCCATGATTGCGCATGTGGAGGGCCCACTTGGGAAATCAGATTTTCCTGATCATTTAGCCCCACATTTTGCCTGCACGCTGAATTGGACGGGTAGTTAGGCGAAATGTGGAATGCTTCTGTGGTAAAAAGATTATCGGTTGGCCTCGGGAAATAGCTCATTGATTGTCGGAGCATGCTATCTCAGGTCGACGCCTGGCCGTCGACTTTAGGTCCGGTAGACTTTTGGGGTGACCTAGTTCCCAAGGCTGGACGGTGGCCCGGGAAACCCACCACTTTTGGTATATAAAATAAGGTTCCTAAACTCCAACCTTCGTGTGCAAGTTTCATTTTTACAAAATATTTCCCATTATGGGGTTCCCTCGTTCTTTAGAGACGGATGAGATGACCTTCTACGTCCTAGAAAACTTCGAATGGGACCAGAGAGAGTTTGCCTTCCCTCCTTTACTTCTCCCGTATGATTATAAGGATCTGTGCCCGGACTTCAATCTTGCCGCGGCTGAGGAGGCGGCCCAGGACTTTCTTCTTCCTGAGATACCCGAGGTTGTATTCTATGCGATGCTTCTCAACGATGCCGTGAAGATAGGTGTGCTGTGCGGAGGCATGATCGATATAATGGAGTCAGCCCTTGTGGAGCACCTTCGAGGAGTGGGTGTGGCGCAACAAGGAAGCGACAGGGAAGAGGGTTCGGGGTTTGGCGGTGCATCTCCCCTTCCCGGTGATGACAGCGACGGGTCATGTTTTAGGTCTCGTCGCAACCTTTGTCATGCTCTTATCTCTTTCTTCTTTTTTTTTTTTTTAGCCGCTGTGCACTCCTCAAATTTCAATAATAAAATGTTGGCTTTTTCTTCATGGCTTCGCATTTGGTTATGCGCTTTTGCTTGCTTAATTTAGACTGTGCGCTGCACTATAGGGCACTGGTCCTTTGGTGTCGCCCTCAAATCGATCACTCTTGAAGGTTGAGGGTGTCGTGCGGCCAGAGGGCTGTTGCCTCGGAGGCTCGGTTTCCGGGGCCATGGACATAACGAGCGACATTTAGGCTCCATTATAGGACCCTCGGCTATGTGAGGGTGCAAAGTCATGGCGGCCAGCCCCTAGGCTGTGCTGCAGGGCCACAAGCCCCTTTTGGGGGGCTAAAGATGCTCGAAGGAGATTTTGAGTATTTGGGTGCCACGTGACAGGGCTGAGTGGCGTTTCGGTTTTGTAACCACTTCGTGGGGCGTGTTGTCCTTTACTCTCCCGCTCCCCTCTATAAAGATGGGGTTGTACCCTCCGTGGAAGGTCACTTGATCACGCTTCCAAATCCTTTTAAAGAGAGAGAAATGAGTTTTCTAGAAAGAGAGAGAGAGAGAGAGACACACACAGAGAGAGAGAGAGAGAGAGAGAGAGTGTGTCTCTGCTCTTTTCTACATCATGGTGTTTCCCGACTTTCTTAATATCGAGCAGGCAGCCGACCACGTCAGGGCAACTTTCAAGTGGCACTTGAGGGGGGTCGCGCACCCTCCTCGACCACTTCCCGAGAACTACCACAAACTTTGCCCATACTTTGATCATGCCATGGTTGAGGAAGCTATCCGAGACTTCCGCATTCTCGAGATAATCTAGGTCGTCTTCTATGCTATGGTAGTCAATGAGGCTTTGGAGCTGGGTGTCTTGAGTAGCGATCTGGCTAAGCATTTGAAGTCGTGCCTCAAAGGTCTGCAGTGGTACATGTGTGAGGCTTGCCTACAGCTCGACAAGCACGCCCTTTGGTTGGCGCAATACCGTAGATAGGCCAATCTAGGGGCGGGGCCTAGGCCAACGAACCATCAAGAAGAGAGAGTTTAGGGTCGACTGGCGCCTTGCCCCTTCCAATGACAATGAATAATCATAGGGTAGCTTGCTCCTCCGTTTCGTTCTTTCTCCTTATAAGGTCGTCTTGCAATTACATATGTTGGCAATGAAAAAGTCCTTCTTTTATATAAGGACTGGGTTTCCTCATGAACGCTTTTATGGATTCCTATAATATTTCTGCACAAGTGCAGAGGGCGGCCCCGGGCCGTGCCACAGGACCTTTAGCTCCTTCCAAGGGCTATAGGTGTAGCGGACAGCCCTTAGGCTGTGCTATAACATCCCTAGCCCCTTTGAGGGCTGAAGATGTAGCAGACGACCCCTAGACCATATAGTAGATTTTTAGCCCCTCTAGGGGCTACAGGTGTAGCGGATAGCTCCAGGGTCGTGCCATGGACCCTTAGCCCCTTTAAGGGCTAAAGGCGTAGCGACCGCCATCTAGGCAGCGCTGCATGAACCTTGGCCCCTTGTGGGGGCTGAAGGTGTAGTGAACGGCCTCTCTACTGTACTGTAGGACTCTTAGCCTCATTTTTGGGGGCGAAAGGTATAACAACCGACCCCAAGGCCGTGCTCAAGAGTCCTTAACCCCTTTTGGGGGCTAAAGGTGTAGCGATCAGCCCCTAGGCCGTGCTGTAGGACCCTTTGCCCTTTTAGAGTCTAAAGGTGTAGCGACTGGCCCCCTAGGTTGTCCTCAAGGATCCTTAGCCCCTTTTGGGGGCTAAAGGTGTACGGGGTGATTACGTGTGTTTGGATGCCACGTGTTATGGGTTTAGTGGCGTTCCGGCCCTTCAACTGCCTAGGGGCCGTGTCGCCCCTTCGTCTCCTCACCCTTGTCTCATATAAACAGTGTTGGGTTCCTTGGGGGAGGTCATTTCGAAGCGCCCTTAAGCCTCCTTAGAGAGAGAAACAGGTTTTTAAGAGAGAGAGACTCTGCCTCCTCTCTCATCCTCATTCAAATTCACTGTAGCATCTTCAAACTCCTCCTTTGAATCTTCAAAGGGGTTGCCTGTATCTTCAACCTCGTCTTTAATCTCCGCTTCTATCTCCTTCAGTTTTCGTAGGTACGCAGCTTCGCACCTCCCTTGAAGGTTGTATTCGCATTGTACTATTTAATTATGTCTTCTTCATGTTTGTCGAGTGGGACCGTCCCTGAGAGGTCGGCTGGCCCTCGGATGGAGGGCTACCACCCTCAGTTTCCGAACCTCCCGGCCTTAACTGACGTTCGGGTGGTGGCATGCGTTCCTCCAAATAACCAATTTGGGAAACCTAAGAAAACTCCATATGCCCTACCGATATATGAGCCCGGCACTTTGTCATGGTCTACTTGCGGGTATTCCTCTACTCCTAGTATCCTCAGTATCAGGGAGGAGTGGTCTACCCCTAGGAAATTGACGTGGCTGTTTCTCGTATGACTGATGCTCAAGAATGAGCACTTCTTTCTTCATAGGGGGCGGGTGGAAGCTGGCCCATACCAAACAGACCGCTCGCCCGAAGACTGTCTCGCAGCTAATGGCTGAGGGATTCTCAGCTGGTAATTCTCATTCTTCTTTTGAGTCTTTAGAGCAGAGCCTTGAGGTATGCTCCACTAGCTTTAGTTCATCTGGACGGGAGGGCAAAGTGTGTTCCTCGGGATCCCACTCTTCGACCCCGCAGGCCAAAAGGGACCGACAGTAAGGAGACCCATCTCGCGAGGTTGTGGTGGAAGGGACGTGCTTCCCGGGTGCACCCGGCTGGTCTAATCCTTAGGATGGGCCCAGCACTCACTTCCCTAACCCCAAGGTCGTCCAATCCCTGAAAAGGCTTGCCCTTAAAGAGAAATACTTACTTCCTACAGCTACAAGTTCATAATCTCGGATGCTGATGCGACTGTTAATAAGCCTCCTCCTGGCTGTATCACGATCTATCGGGCGGCCCTAACTTATGGTCTGAGATTCCCTTTCACGGGATAATTATGGACATACTTAACAAGTATGAGCTAGCACCGACCCAGATAGTACCCACATCGTGCTACAACATCTGTTCATTCGTGGCCATCTGTGAGCTGAGGGGACTAACTTGCTTGGCACAGGCATTCAGACTGGTGCACATGGTGCAAAAAGCGCCCAGCGAGAGGGAGGAGACTGGCTGGTAGACTTTTAACAACCGAAAGGGCTTTTTGACGGCTATAGAGAAGAAGTCAAAGATAAAGAATTGGAAGTATGACTTCCTTTTCGTTCATAGGATGGCCGGCTGGGCTGACGTTCCCGACTGGAACAATGGTAAGCCGATGCGCAACCCTTTCAGTGAGCCTACGGTAGAGAAGAGGGCCAGTGCACGGTACTCTCAGTAATACATTCGAGAGGATGATGATAAGCCGAAAGCAATACCATCCTTCATGTCGCATATAGTGGACGCAGAGAAAGAGCCTGAATGCCGCAGGGTCAAGTCGAGTGACAGGGGACCATTCAACTGGCTTCCCAAGTTATCTTACTTCGAAAATGACTTCTTTCTCGCGGCCTCTGGCTTGTTGATCTCACCAAATTACTCCAAGGGTATTATTCATTCCTTTATAGCGCTGCTTTTCTCCTTTTCTCTGACCTGACTTCTTTCCCTTCGTGCAGAGAAGGCTCGACTATTGCTGTCTCCCCTTGAACGAGGGGATGCAACTGCGGAGGAGATTGAGGCAGATGCCGCCCAACGGCGGGAAGAAAAGAGGCACCGTCGGGTTGAGACCCAGGCCAAGAGGGAAAGCAATAACCTGCCCACTACCCCTTTATCAGTTGAGCATCCATGTTTGACTCCTATGCTTATTGCGCAGGTGCCTAAAGTGTTGCTGTGCCAGGGGAAGGCGCCGACTGTAGCGGTCAGCCTTCCTCCTTCTGTGGTGCGGAAAGGGTCACGGCCAGACACTCTGGGAGGTCAACTGTCATCAGCCCCGAATCCCCAAAGGTGCAAGGTCCCCTAGCCTGAATCGATTAAGGTCGAGAAGTTGAGGGGATCTATTTGTCAGGAAGAGCTTGCCCCCTCAGCCTAGCTATCCCCACCTCCGACTCGGGGTAACCATTCGTTGGGAATTAATTTTTTACCCGTCTCCAAAGCAAGAGTTGGTGGAGAAGCTCGCCCACTCCTGGGGGCTAATGCCGGTGACATTCTAAGGCCAACCCAAACGTTTTGAAGACCACCTGGTGGTTACCGAAGTATGAAGAATCTTTTGCTTTATACAAACTTATCATTTCTTCTTCGAATACCGTGACCTAACCCAAGTTTCTACGTTTTCCTTAGGGTTTTGCTCGAGTCCTTAAGGGAATGATATCGGCCCCTTCCCTCTCTGATATGGAGGATAAGGTCCTTCAGGAGGGTTAGCAACAGGCTGAAGATTAGGCGGCCAAATATGAGCGCAGCTAGGAAAAATTGAAGAAGGAGAAAGAGGCTTGGGAACGGGAGAAAGAGAATTGGGCTAAGGAGAAGGCAGATCTGGCCTCTCAACTCGAGGAGGTCCATGTTCAGTTGGAGAACAACGAGATAGTCCTCGAGGAAGCCATAACTAAGGCCAAAGCGGCCGGCTTTACGCCGGGCCAAAAGGAGCTGTCAGACTTCTTTGGGGAGCTTCTGGGTTTGGTAGAGCCCACGGAGTTTTAGAGAAAGGGCTTCTTCAAGGCTTGTGTTTACTATGTGGAGGACCATGGCCGAGTGGCCCAAGCTGGTCAAGATCCTAACGAGGTCGTCTTCCTCTATGACTTATCTGACGATGATGATCCTGACCACCCGAGCAGCACTGCGTCCATCGAGGGCAATGCCGATGGAGGCAGTGACGAAGATCCTGATGTTTGAAATTGCTCTAGCTTTCTACCTTTCCTTCTCTCCTTTGTTCTTTTTTCTTCTTCTATTAGTAAATGTACCCCTCCTTGGAAATTAATGAAAAAGTTGTTTTGGAAGTCTTTGTATACTCGTGGGCTTGTCGTTTTACTTTTACTATTTTTGCCTTGCTTGTGGTCTGCACATTTGCTGAGGCTTACCTCATCTGGCCCTAAAGTAAAATAACAAGGCCTAAAGCAGTGGCCTCTTTTGCCAAGTTGTAGGACCCTTAGCCCCCTTTTGGGGGGCTAAAGGTGTAGCGACCGGGCCCAAGGCCATACTTGATAATCCTTAGCCCCTTTTAGGTGCTAAAGATATAGCAACCGGCTCTTAGTACGTGCTTGATGACCCTTAGCCCCTTTTGAAGGTCTAAGATATAGCAACTGGCCCCAAGGCAGCGTTTGACAACCCTTAGCCCCTTTTGGGGGCTAAAGGTATACTGACTAGCCCGAAAGTCGTGCTTGACGACCCTTAGCCCTTTTAGGGGCTAAAGGTATAACGACTGGCCCTAAGGCCTTAGCTCCTTTTGGGGGCTAAAGGTAAAAAGAGATTAAGGGTATAGCGATCGGCCCCAAGGCCACGCTTGATGACCCTTAGCCCCTTTTGGGGGCTAAGGTATAGCGACCAGCCCCTAGGCCGTATTTGACGACCCTTAGCCCTTTTTGGGAGTTTAAGGTATAGCGACCAGCCCTAAGGTCGTGCTTGACAACCCTTAGCCTTTGTTGGGGGCTAAATGTACAGTGACTGGCCCCAAGGCCATGCTTAGTGACCCTTGGGCCCTTTTGGTGGCTAGCCCCAAGGTTGTGCTTGATGACACTTAGCCCCTTTTGGGGGCTAAAGGTATAGCGACCGGCCCCAAGGCCATGCATAATGACTCTTAGCCTCTTTTTTCAAGGCTAACGGTAGAGAAGAGTTGGACGGGTCCAAGATTGCCTTTGCGGGTAAGTAGGAAAGACGCAGGTACGTGGAATCAAGTTCGAAGTAGAAAAAGTTTGTTATTGATAGTACTTCCGCAGATTACTACTATGGCAGGTTGTGGGGATGGGGGTGCCTCCAGGGGTCTCTAGATGGTGTGTGCCCGGTCGCACTTGATCTGTTACCTTGTACGGGCCTTCCCAGTTTGTCGTGCTCTCTTGCACCTGCCACAGCTTCTGTGCGGCGAAGGATAAAATCTCTGACCTTGATGGGGTGCAGCTTAACTATGCAATTATGAAGTTGCGCTACCCGGAGTTTGTAGAGTGTCTCTCAGAGCAGAGCATCACCGCGAACAGAGGGCAGGAGATCGAGGGCCTCTCGGAGGGCTGCATTGTTAAGTTCTTCCTGAAATTGTGTAAGACGGTGAGTGTGGAGTGCTACTTCAACAAGGAGGACCGCCTCCGACCCATACATCAGCATGAACAGTGTCTCCCCCGTGGCTATCTTTTCGGTCGTACGGATTGACCATAGGGCTCCATGCAGCTCGTCGGCCCACTTACCCTTGGCTTCGTCTAGCTTTTTCTACAATTCGTGCAGGATGACCTTGTTAGCGGCTTCAGCCTGACCATTTGTTTGGGGATGAGCCACGGCAGCGAATCGAGCTTGATAATCCAAGGTGTTAAGGTAATTGGTGACCTTTGCTGTGTCGAACTGCCGCTCATTGTCGAAGATCATTGTTCAAGGAGCACCAAAGCGGGTGATGGTATTTTTCCAAATAAAATTTCGAACTTAGGCTGAGGTAATGGAGGCGATAGCCTCAGCCTCTATCCAATTGGTGAAGTAATCCACCGCGACAAAGAGGTACTTGCGTTGACTCATGGCCTTGGGGAAGGGTCCGAATATGTCATGCCCCAAGTAACAAACGGCAAGGGACTGACAATGAGCGTCAAGGGTCTAGTCGGTCGTCGTTGGATAGGGGCGAACTTTTGGCATTTATCGTAGGTGCGATCCAAGTTCATAGCATCTTCATGTAGGGAAGGCCAGTAATAACTGGTCCGTACCGCGATAACTGCTAGGGCGCGCCCCCCAATGTGAGAACTGCATACTCCTTCGTACATCTCCAGTATCTTCCTCCCCATCCCTGGGGTCACGCAGCGTAGAAGTAGTCGGGCATAAGACTGCTTGTATAAGATCCCGTCATACAGTATGAACCAATTCGGCCGTCTTTTTATGCGGTCGACCTCCTTGGTGTTCAGGGGCTGCGTTCCACCTGCTAGGTACGCAGGAATGGGATCCACCCTAGTGGAACTTATATCCAGCCAAAGTATTTCGTGAGGATCAATGCTCCTCTCTATCAGAGTTTTCCATCGGATTCGTTTTTGCTTCTCATCCTTGGAAGAGCTAACCAGTTTTGACAGTGCATCGGCTTGCCGATTCTCTGATCGCGGTATGTGGGTTATCGAGAAATGCTTTAATAGCCCTGTGGCTTTACGTATTCGCCCAACGTAGGCTGCCATAGTGTTATCCTTCACTGCGTATTCCTCGTTGAGTTGGCTAACCATGAGCCGAGAGTTCGAAAAGGCTCGGACCGAGTCCTCCCCTGTGGTATAACATAATTCCATGCCTGCTATCAAGGCCTCATACTCAACTTCATTGTTAGACGCCTTGAACATGAATTTTAAGGCATGCTCATGCCACTCTCCCTGAGGGCTTTTGATGATTAGGCCGGCCACTGCCATCTTTAGTGGACGAGCCATCCACGCAAAGATTCCAGGAGAGGGCAACTAATGCTCCAAAGGTATGCTCGCGCTTTCAGCCAAAAAATCTGCTAAGGTCTGAGCATTAGTTGCTCGTCGAGCCTCGAAGACAAGGTCGTATTGGAACAACTCCACTGCCCACTTTAAGAGTCGTCTTGGGCTGCCTAGCCTTTGAAGAACATTTTTCAGGGCTGGTCGGTGAGGACGGTCACTTATGCGCCTCAAACTAAGGACGCAACTTCGTGCTGGCCGTCACCAATGCATAAGCGAACTTCTCGATGAGAGGGTAGTTCACCTCGACCCCTGCTAAGGTATGGCTTATGTAGTAGACTGGGATCTATTCTTTGACTCTCTCCACTACCAGAACAGCGCTCATGGCTTGTTCTAAGATAGCCAGGTAGAGTAGGAGTGTCTCACCTAGGAGAGGGCTAGCTATCTTTGGCAAATGAGCCAGGTATGTTTTTAAGGGCCTGAAAGGCATCATCAGCGTCTTTGTCCCAAGCGAAGTTAGCATGCCTCTACAGAATGCAAAAGAAAGGTTGACACTTATCGGTGGATCTGGACACGAAGTGTCCCAATGCTGCAATACACCCAGTCAGTCGTTGGATTTTCTTGATGTTGTGTGGAGATTTCATATCTAGCACTGCTTGAATTTTGTCTGGATTAGCCTCTATCCTACGGCTACTGATCTTGAAGCCAAGGAACTTTCTTGACTAGAATCCGAATACACATTTCTTTGGATTGAGCTTCATGACAAATGTCTGTAGGATATCGAACGTCTTTTGTAGATCTTGGCCATGCTCGATGTTGAGCATACTCTTGACTATCATATCATCGACGTATACCTCTATGGTCTGCCCAACGAAGGGTCGAAAGAGCTTGTTCATAAGCCGCCGGTAGGTGGCCCCAGCATTCTTCAGCACGAAGGGCAGTTACAAACGCAGTTTTTTCTAGGTCCTCGGGTTACAAGGGTATTTGATGGTACGCCGAAAACACATCTATAAAGCTCAGCAAGGCATGGCCCGCCATGGCGTCCACCAGCTTATCGATCTTCGGCAGAGTACAGCTGCCTTTTGGGCATGCTTTGCTCAAATCGGTGAAGTCCACGCACATCCTTCAAGTCCCATTAGGTTTCTTGATGAGCACCACATTCGAGAACCACTCAAGATATTGGCACTCTCAAACGAAGCCTGCCTCTAACAACTTCTGCACCTATGCGGTCGCAGCCGCGGCTCTCTCGGGGCCCATGTGTCGCTTCTTTTGGATCACTGGCATGTGCGTGGGATCCACATTTAGCCGGTGCTCCATTACTTTGGTGTCGATATTGGGCATCTCCTCAGGACAGGACCGAAGGCGAAGACATCCCGGTACTCCTATAGGAGCTTAACCAAGGAGTGTTGGGTAGAAGCCTCCATCTCCCGACCCAATTGAACCGTGCGTTCAAGGCGGTCTTCGTCCAGGGGAATCTCTTCGATGCCATCGACGGCCTACGGGCATGGTCGCTCGGGGTCAGTCGAAGCCACTGTGGGTATTACCAGGGATTCGGCTGGAGGGGGAGCGGTTCGTGGCTTTTTATCCGAAGGTGGAGGTAATGCGGGTCCATGATGTAACACCCCGATCTCACCGGGTCATGTTACACGCCACAGTCTTTCCCTGAGAAAGACTGTTAAGGCAACTTGCTTAACCAATTTGAAACATAACCAATTGGGACTTAATAGTCAGAACCTAAGAAAACTTACATAGCATATGTGCCACAATTACAGAACTAGGCTTTGGACTTAACCTTAGGCTAGGAGAGGTAGTAATTTCTTAGTTCCTGGAGCGAAACGGATAGAGTTTCCCCTGACAACTGACCATTTTCTCAGGCCTAAGCCTTACATTAAGATCCCTGAATTGCATAAAAGTACAAAAGAACACCAAAAACTCAACGGCTACACGCCGGAGTCTACAACTCTACGGGCTACACGGCCGGAGTCCATAGAGCCTTTCTAATGTTCATGAACCTTACAAAAAGATGATTAATTACATAACCTCACAATCATAATCGACATTACATAACGATATCATAAACACAGCAATACAGTCCAAGCAAGTCCACTCTGGGCGCTCCACGCATCAGTTACATACCTGTGGATCTGGGAAAAAGGGGAAAAGTAATGGGAATGAGCAACCACCGCTCAGTGAGTAAACTCTCTCTCCCAAAACATACGTAAAATACATATTAACTTACGAAAGCCTTTCGTAATTCATTTTAGTTGAAGAGCTTCCACATAATACATCATATTCGAACCATAACCGAGCAAAGGAATAGTCATACCAAAGAGCTTAACTTTAGAAGAAATCGTAATGCATTGACTTCACATAATAAAGTTACGTAAACCCAGAAACATAGCATAAAAGGGGTTTTACACATAAGTTTTACTTACCGAAAATTATACATAGTAACTTATTCACGTAAATGAGGAGACTAGACTCTTAGAGGTACTTTGTTACTGCCATCCCGAGTCGGCCAAACTCGAGCAGCAACATACGCGTATCCGGACAGACATCATACTATGCTGAGACATAATTTTCATACTTAAACTTCAGGCGGGAATCAAACCACCATCCGTGAATCTATCATAACATAACTTATGTGATACCAGGCGGGAACTAAGCCACCATCCCTGGGTCTCAGACTTAAGCTTAAAGTTTCTAGAGTAGCTCCTCCATGTGTACATAACATAACATAATCATTCGTACACGTACATACTTATACTTATTCATATATATGTCTTAGAAACTTATAACATTCATACACATACATCCTTAGTAAACAACATGCTTATACTTATTCATATATATATATATGCATATATTTTTGAACTCATAACATAAAAACATAATCCTCTTGCAACTTTAGCTTTTAGGCAAACAACAAGAAAAGCCTCTTAAAAATCATGGTGAGTCTACTAACTCACGATTCAAAACTTGGGTAGTTAACCAGCATGTACTCCAAAGTTAGGATTCGTATATAATCACCTTCAGTTGCCCTTTTTACGCTCATTTCGATCTTTCAAACGCAAAAGATGAACATGATACAGGCCAAGTTTGCTAACTCATAAATCGACTTCGTGAATAGCTTAAAAGCTTTTCATAATCGTAATAAATTTACTAACATGTAAACTAACTTCGTAAAATACGTTTACTAATTCGTAAAACGACTTCGTTTCTAACTTAAAAGCTTCGTATAAACGTAATTAGTTTGCTAAATCGTAAAACGATTTCGTTTTCAACTTAAAAGTTTCTTAATAACGTAATACGTTTGTTAGTTTGTAAAACGACTTCGTTTTAAACTTACAAGCTTCTTATAAACGAAATAAGGTCTGTTAACACGTAAATCGGCTTCATAAATAACTTAAAGACTTCTTATAAACGTAAAATGTTTACTAAATCGTATAACGACTTAATGTCTAACTTAAATGCTTCGTATAAATGTAATAGGGTTGCTAAACCGTAAAACGACTTTGTTTTCAACTTAGAGGCTTCGTATAGACGTAATAAGTTTACTAAATCGTAAAACGATTTCGTTTTCAACTTAGAAGCTACATATAAATGTAATAAGGTTGATAAATCCCAAAACGACTTCGTTTTCAACTTAAAAATTTCTTATAAATGTAAAACGATTGCTAACTCATAAAACGACTTCACTTTTTAGCTAAAAAGCATCTTTTAAACGTAAAACGTTTACTAAATCGCAGATCGAAACTCGTTTGAGGCACAACGTGCTCAGTTAACGTTTAATTCAAACTAAGTTCGAAATCGAAACCCATTTGAGACTTAAATACTTAATTAGCAATAAATGCAAGCTAGATTCGTTCGAAAATTCCATTTTGAAACTCAAGATGGGTGTAAAAATAAACTAAAGGCTTAAAATGTTCCCAAACTTGCTATCATTCAAAAACTTAAAGCACTTGGCTCGTTTATGAGGCAAACATCACTTCATAAATCTTCTACGTAAATGCTTCTTGAAACGTAACGGTTTTACTACCTCTTGACTCGAAACTTCATAAAGATTCACGTTTGACCAAAATCTACCTTGAGGCCAACTTATGAAGTAGTGGGTTTTCAAACACATTAACCCTAGACTAGGTAACCTAAGTTTGATCGAATGAAATAGTCGGTATTTGCAAACTTCTTAAAACCAGGCTTGAATGTACACCAAAACAATAAAGACTTTTTTTACTTTTAAACCACCCTCTTGTATCCCAAACGATCTTCAATGCTAACTGGTTTGATATAAAAATCGAAAGCAACTTTAGAAAGTTATATGCAGATCTAAATCATGAAAGCTACCATTTTAAAACATTAGGCAACCTTTCAAGAATAGATTGGTTCTGTCCTGGCATAACAAAAGCTTAATTCATTTGTTTGTCCACACATACAATCAAATTCATACAACAACAATCCAATCTACCAATTCAGTAAACTGATTCGTATAATTATTGTTCAAAATCCATAAAATAGGAGGGATTAAGGGTTTACCCACCTCGAATCTGAGTTATATGCGTGCAAATTGGCTAGATTGAAGCTAAATTCGAACTCTACACACCCAAAAAATATGCTGCCTTCGCGTGAGGTTCGAACACCACCAAACCAGAAACCCTAACTTGCAATGTTTGATAATTTTAGGCACAATTAAGATGAAACTAGGGTGACAATCGAATTTATAGAAGAAGAAGAGGCTCGAATTCACCTTGCATGCCCGAAAACGGACTGGTGTTCGGCCGAGCTCGCGTCGATTCGCCCCTGCCTGTGGCTGGTTCTAGCCCAACCACGTGTGGGGTGGGTCGCCGGCACCTGGTGAGCATCGCCTGGGGTCCGGTTTGGTCGAGCGTGTGGCGTGGCAGCGAGGAGAGGAGATGGGAAGGCAGGTGGAGGTTCTCTGGTTGAGGTGTCGTGAGGCAGGGGAAGCAGAATGAAGAAGACGGAATTGGGGGGGTCGCGTGCCACGACTGCTTTTGCCCCCTTTTTCTCTCTTTTTTTTGGGGGGGGATCTGAAGTTGAATAGATCGATAACTTGGGCAATATGGTAGTTGCAGGTTGGCGGATACTAAAATAAAATTTTCTAACCCAACAGGCATAACATTCATTAAGCAAGTACGATAAAACTCCGGGTCTCACACATGCTCAGCTGACCGTTCCACTAGTGGCCGGATACTAACAAGATAGCACTCTCGACCCGTCTGTTGGTCTCCTTGCAGTTTGTCGACACTTCCATCGTCAACCTCGAACTTAAGCTGAAGAACGTATGAGGCAATGACAGTCTTCACCTTATGTAGAGTTGGTCGTCCCAGGATGACATTGTAGGCCGGGGGGACGTCAACTACCAAGAAGTCCACCTCTAGATTTCTCGCCTTGGCCTTGTCCCCAAAGTGCAGCGGGAAGCGGATCATTCCTGTGGGGTTCACCTCCTGCTCCCAAAAACCCAAGATGGAATGTACCAGGGGGACAATTCCTCTCTGCGGACACTTGAGTTTCCTCAAGCAGTCCTAAGTGATGATATTCACTGAGCTTCCGGTGTTGATTAGGATTCTACGAACAATGGCGCTGGCCACTTTCATCTCGACCACCAGCGGGCCATTGTGTGATGAGGTAAAGTGTAGGCCCTCTCGTCCATCGAACATCGTCGTTGGTACTGTCACGCGGCTCCCTTGTTCGGCCATGAGAACCTACTGTGCTCCTCGAAGTTGAGCTTTCCAGGCGGACTGTGTAATATCCTCCGCGTGTCTACCGGCGATGGTGGCCATTGTTTTGGTGTAGCACTCCTCCTCTTGAGGTTCAGGCCGCACGAGCTCGTGTTCCTTTCAAAGGAATTACGGCCCTCACTTCAAGAAACGGTCGATCTGTCCTTGTAGGCCAGCTTGTGAAGGGTTTTCCTCAACTCTTGGCATTCAGTGGTCGTATGCCCATTTCGCTCGTGAAACTCATAATACTTCCGTGCATTGTGCGGTGTCGGTGCTGAGGACATCGGCAATGACCTCTTCAGCATTGGGTGCTCTTTCACCTCCATAAGTATGCTCCGGGGGTCCGTGATAAAGCGACAACCTGGAGCCTCGGCCTCCTATCTCCCCGTCCCATGCTCCTGTCAACCAGGGCCTTGGCCTTCTTGGGGGCATCCGTGCTTTCAGCGCAAATTTAAGTGGCACGGATAAAGTCGGCGGCCTTCCTCAACGCCTCCTCTAATGTGGTCTCCTTCTACTCGGCCAAAGAGAACTTGAATCCTCCGCTATTTAAACTGTTCAAAAATGAGGTGTATGCCACCGCGTCCTCTAAGTCTGGGATCAAAATCACTTCCTGGTATAAGCGCTTGAGGAAAACTCTTGCAGTCCCTACTTAATCTTGGACAGGTGGATGCTGATCCGCCTTTCCTTGCGACTAGTGATGAATTGGCTGACAAATCTATCTGCCAAATTCTGAAAGCAAGAGATGTTTCCTAGAGCTATGCTGTTAAACCAGGATTGCGCTACCTCTTTCAGGGTAGCTAGGAAATATCGGCAGTACGCGGTGTCGTCCAAGCCCCGGATGTACATCAGTGCTTTATACACCCCTAGATGTTCTTCTGGGTCTGCGGTCCTATCGTACAGGTCCACGGTGGGCATCTTCACCTTCTCTTAGTGCAGAGCATTGATTATTTATGCGCTAAACGAGGTAGAGAATGGGACAGGCCTAGTCCAAGCGACCGTGCCGGACATCTTAAAGGGAGTCCCAGGGCGCCTCTCTGCCTCCACTACCGATGTACTCCTTCGAGCGAGACCGGCCCTCGGGGATCTGGGCGGAGGCCGACTGTGACGGCTGGATCCTTGACCGCGTATGCCTCGAGGGGGAGGGATGCGAGTTCTTTCGCGGTCCGAGCGACGCTCAGGGGTGCGTCGCTGACCGAGGACTCCCCTCCGGGGCTCGAGGTTTGCTCCTGCTCCTTGAACCAACCAATATGTCGGGAATACATTGCATACGGCATTGAAGCTGTGGTTGACTTCGCCGATTGTCCCTGGCTCGGGCGACGACTCTGTAGGGCGTTCGCTCCAATGGATAAGTCGCGGTTTTCTCCCCGTGATCGGCCGTCTATTTGGGCGAGCGACCTCTCTCACCTCGTTACTGTGACAGTGTGACACGACGGGGACGTGCCTATGGGAAGAGTTGCAGCCCATGGTAGACATGTAATCAAAGTGAGGAAGAGGCATCGCAGAGTTCACGGCTTCCATAGCTTTCGTCACTTGTTCCGTTACCTACTGCATGATTGTGTCGATCATGGTGGACATGAGGTTCTTGAGTGCGTCCATAGTGACATATGCCTCCCGCCTCGGGCCGTCGTGGCCCGACCGAACGGGGATGTGCCCCAGAGCTCTCCGAGGCATCTTGCACCTCAGGGGCTATCGGGGCTTTGGTTGTGGGTGCCTTGTCTTTTCGAGCCCGTGCCCGTGTTGTTTCACTGACTACCATCGTTCACCGCTCTGTCCCCATAGACGACACCAAATCTATTCCCGGAAATTCTTGAATTGCTGAGGATGACGTGGGAAGAGAGCGGGCTTACGTGATAGCACGTACGGAACAGTTGACAGTCTTCTCCTCGAGCGTTGAACCTGCAAAAAGGCACTCCCAGATTGTGGTCCGGGGAACGCTTCTACGACGGTTAAGTCAATGGAGGGTCCCTGTACAAGGCAAAACATTAAACAGAAGAATTGTGATGAATGAGAAAGTGTGCCAGAGAGCAAATCCTTTTTCCGAGATAGGTAAGGGGTATTTATAGCTCTTATAACGAGGGGTAAAACAGTAATTTCAAGCTGGAGGTTAACCTAATGGGCTACCGGATTGTTTGCCCTGTTGGGCTCCTGCTAGGGCCCCAAGGATCCCGTGTAGATCTGCTACACCTAGTTGGGCCTAGACCATGATTGCACATGTGGGGGGCCCCACCCGAGAAATTAGATTTTCTGGATCAACACACAACTCCCTTTTTAATCATATAAAAATATATATATATTATCAAAAAAAGAAAAAAGAAAAAATATATTAAAAGACAAAAAAGTCTGGCACGCGTGGTGGAACTTTGCCCAGTTCCATCATGCGTGTCTTTACTCTCAGTTTGCAATAATTGTTGGACAAGTGGCACACATGTGGCTGTCATTCCATCTTCAATCCTTGGCTACCAAGCAACGGGGCTAACTGTAAATAGGGGCATATTTCGCATCCCCGTCCCCACTCAGCTCCCTGCCCCCATCCCTCCCTCCCTATTGGGACCTCACCAGGGTTTTTTACCTACAAATTTTTCCATTCTATGTGAAAACTATATTATAAATTCAATCTTAAATAAAAGACCAAGTTACCCAATGCACCTAACTTAATTAATTTTGCAAAGTTCTCGTAGGCTTCATCAAAGTTTGCAAATTACAATCCAACTCAAATGAAAGTTTAACAAATTCATGCAATACAAGTTAGACGTCAATGTACAAATTAAACAACTCAATCAAAGTCTAAAAAGGAAAAGAAGGATTATGTAGCTTAAATTTTTTTAAGTAAATTTACCAATTTAACCTTAATTTTATGTTTATAAATGAATCATTTATATATGATTTCAATTATATATAAACAGAAACGGGTTCGAATTTTTTTCCCTAATCAAAAGGGATGATTTTTTTTTTCCCTAATCGAGAACGAGAAAAGGGGGAACAGGGACGAAAATTCTTTTCCCTAACGAGTAAACGAGAACGAGGTAAAATTGTCCCACCCCTACCATGTCCCAGCTCAAGCATTGAATCCCGTTCTCATCCCCGATGGAGAGATGAATTTTTCCCAATGCAGGGCCCAATTGGATTCCCTGCATGCCATCGCCATCAACAATACGTACTCCTCTTTGTTATGACATCCATCATGCATGAAATGATTCCGAAAACCTTTTGCATTAAATGAAAGCAAAACAATACAGGAATCCAATACGCAAACAAGAAGCAGATCAGTGCCTGAGTAACTCCCATTTAAGGCTAAATGCATGATACTCAAATGATTGACATTACACTGAAGAAGAATTGGAGGGCATCAACAGCAGGCTTGACTATTTATTAACCTCTAAAGGGCACAAAACAACAGCATATTTTCCCCAAAAAGAAAAACTGGCCGGATTTGTAATCATCAGATGCGCCAGATACCATGCAGATGATGCCACTGTCAAGCACGACCAGATGCAATTGGGATGTCCATGTTAATGTGATTGTCATCAGCAGGGTTGAAGAGCCCACACATTAAAACTCGTGCAGACTGCATGAGTTTTTCTCAGGTTTAAGCATCTGTGCCTGGCTCTTTTATCTGGATAGATGCTTTTGACAAGCTAGCCTCCAACTCTTCCAGCTCATCTTCATCAAGATCATCATCAATGTCATCGGGAACATCATCAGCATCACCATTTGCTGCACCTGAACTGCTAGGGGCATCATGGTTACCATGACTTGAACTATTATGAACCTCTATAGATTTCTCATTTGCCTGAAAAAAGGCAAAAAAAGATCAGCGGACATTCCCGCTGGCCTCAAGGCATAACATAAACAAAACCATCATCCTCGGCCTCAATTTGAAACAACTGGTCATAAAATTTGCAGCAATATGTCATCTAACTCCTGAAAGCTTAAACCTGAGAGGAACAGAATGTTACCAGTGCCTCATGCAAATGCCTCAAGAACAATAACAGAAGATGTAGAGGAAGAACGGTGCACAAGTAAATGCTATTGATCATAGAGAATGCTGTAACTTAGAAGCAAAAGCATACTTATAATCAGAGGGGCACACAAAACCTGTTCAACCACCCACCCATCCCACTCCCTCCCCCCCCCCCCCCAAAAAAAAAAAAAAAAAAAAAAAAAAACCCCAAAAAGGGGGGTAGATGGGAGTGAATAACCCCGCAACCTTGAAAAAAGAAAAAGAAATAGATGAAATGAACTATATTGCCACAATGAAGAAGAACACTACCACCTAAAGCCACAGTAGGAATTTTGTTTCTTTTTCATTTCGTTTTTTGTTTCTTTTTTTTGGGGGGGGGGGTGGAAGGAGTGGGGGAGCCACCCTTGCTGCCAGGGGAAGAGCACTCGATGAGCTACATCAAGCATTTAAATTCAAAACGCGTGCCTAGCTCCAAGTAAAAATAAATTAGATCACATGTCTAACTCAAGGGATAACAAATCCAAAGGTAGCATGATCCACTAAAGAAGAATGGGACCTACCTGTTGCTCATTATTTTCAGATTCTCTTTCATATTGTTCACATGCCTCAGCATCATCCACAAACAAGCTTGCATCTGACATAAACAATTCTCGTCCACTGAAATGAAGGAAAGCAGCAAAATGAGATGCCTCCAGCAGGCACATTTCATATCATAAATATAAAGAAAGAGCACAGCTATAAAACGGGGGTGGAAAGGATGAGATCATACCTCATTCTATCATTCTTGGCTCTCTCTGCTCTCTGTGAAGCCATATTAGCATCTCGTTCCTCCATCTTTTTCTTCTTCCATTGTGCAAACAGTTCTGGAGTCAAAGGTGTTGAAGCCTTCAACTTTGAACGCTGTAATCCAAACCGACTACAAGTTTAGCTGATTCATTAATGATACTATGAGCAATTCATTTTGCAACTAAACGTGTTAGCCCATAGTATCATTGGTTCATTAGTAACAAGCAATTAATACCTGTTCCTCAATCTCTTCTTCAATGGGCATCTTGTCAGTCTCTTCCTCTAGCAAAGCTTTCATCTGAGATTTTAAAACGTAGCCTGGAGGAAGCGCATGTCTGTAATGACAGTTTTTACCACCATTTGGACATACCCAAAACCAACCATATTGCTTTTTCTCCACTGCTTCCAGGAAATATTTGCAAACCTACACATATCCATGTATCATATATAAATTAGATTAGAAACAGATGCTTATCAGGAAATCACCACCAAGGACAGAGAATGCATTGTGTAACACTGTCAGAGAAATAGGCCATATATGGTCACACGAGTAGTCAACCATTTATGCCTCAGATGAATCATAAATCCAACTGCTTCAATAACTAGTCACAGATATATTCCCTCTGTTTCAGGCCTTATTCTTAAATCTTAACCCAGTTACTCTATGCATCTTCATACACAGGGATGCACACATAAGATATTAGAAAGATGCTTCAGAAGGTACCCCAGTCGTTAGACAAGAAAACAAATATTGAAAATGAAACAAATATATGGTTGACATAAGCTGTGTAACCAACTATAAGCAGTAGAATAAAGAAAACCTAATTCGCACCATCAAATAAAGCTACAAGGCTAGCAAATCGCAGGAAGGCTTTTCTAATTCCCTAGTTTTCTGACAGAAACAAAGGAGAACTGGGTCATACACTTGTCATTCATGCCATTCCAAACAATTTATTCCGCTAAACCAAAAGTGGAAAAGCTGTCACTAACTCTATGACATCCATGAGTGTTTTATATGTACAAGTAGCAAAATCTGCAACTCTTCTGCATACACAACAGACTTGAGCATTCCATCCCACGTCCCAACAGCAGCGGTAACTCGGACAACATTGGATTAACAGAATCTGAAGAAGAAATGTAGACCAATCCCACAGCTTCATTTGAAAAATGACCTAAACCAAATAACACATGGAAGAATAGCAATTGCCCTGAGGCCTCAGGCCTGAGCAAAGTAACTATCCAAGTATTTGGCTCATAAATTCATATGTGCTTCCAGAGAGTCACACAACAAGTACTAACAATACATTACTCACTATCCGTCCCAAACAAACTCTCCCTATACCAAATTACTTCATTCTCTTGACCTGCTTATGACCTCATGAAATACAAGTACTATAATTGATTCTAAGATCTCATCTCACACGCAATTAATCCTGAAAAGGAACCGCGGGGGGGGGGGGGGGGGGGGAACCGCCCCTTGTTCGACAAACACATTGAGAATACCACTATTAGGCCACATTCCTATGAAGCACCAGTAAGTCGTTCTGGCCCACGTACCTTGTCTCTGACAAATGCATGTGATGGATATGTTTGGGCACATGACAGGGATGCATCCCAAAACGTAGATAATATCGAAGATTTTCAAAAATGGAGGGCCAGATCCGGTACACTTACAGGACACACAAAATTTAACGTCTCAAATCAGGCATGCAAAGGCTTCTTCACTCCCACGCCATCTGTAACATGCCCAATGACCACTGCTGACCCAGCAGATCTACAAAGTCAGTCTCCCTTCTCTGTGCACCCCAACCCCCTCATTTCATTTAGATCTCTCAGCTAGGGTCAGAGGTAAAGGACTTTCTGCCCTGCTTCTGTGCCAACATCTACGGGAGGATTTTTGAAGAATTTCAATTTCTTTATTTCCAAACTAAGCACTTCATGTTTCAGGTCATATGTTCTGATACTCTGATAGCATGTATGAGGCAGAGAAATGAATAAGGCTGCACAGGTAGGAGGCAGGTAAATGAATAAGCCTGCACGAATAGCAAGAAGCGACAGAGCTCCACTTTTGCAGCTGCGAGTTGCTAAGCAGATAAAAATTACTGAAGTCTCTCCCCTTCTCCCTCTCCAACCACCCCCCCCCCCAAAAAAAATGAAAAATAAAACCTTCTTTGGCTATCATTTCTCTGTAGCTCACGACATTTGTATTGCTCTGCAAGTAAAATATTAACAAGCCCATGCCAAGCTTCAAGGATGACTAGAAACAATATGATTGGATCAATAATATTGTTCAAGAATTATTGACTGCCTTCTGTTGTTTTCAGTTTTGAGGAATTAAATAAAGGAGATATGATTTGGGAAACAAAATGATCGGCCAGCTCAAGCCTTAGGATTTGGATAAAGCCTCGACCACTACCCAAATTAAGAATCCACCAATAGATTCCTACATGTTCTGCCACCAGAAGTTGAGATAATACGCAAACGAACCAATTGAGAGATTTTGAGAGAGTTTCAACACACTCAATTATTCATTAGGGCATTCTTGTTCAAAAATGAGAAAGGAGAGATGACATACTAAAGTACTCAGCTTCCTTGACAAGCTATTAGCTACCCTCATGCTCAAGAAAGCTCGAAAGCCTCAAATCAAATTTCAAGTGAAGTTAATTAGATTCCAGACTTGCTCACTTTTCCTGTATATTCCCTTTTAATTAATTATGCTTATGCAATGACTAATGATAGGCTCGTGTTCAGTTGTTTACTCCATCTATTACATGCAATTTGATGTATTTAGCTCAGCTTCATGCCATCATTCTGGATAGTAATAAGTAATTAATTTGGTTTAACTTTATTAGAGCTTCCCTAAGCAAGAGCGCAAGCTAGTGACTCGCCACACAAGTTGAGTACTTTAGACTTCAGTGTACCAGCTCTCTTCTCTCATTTCTCTTTTTTGAAGCAGAATGTGATGTAGGAAAGCTCGAGTTAACTCACTCAAATTTGTCTTACGTTAAAAGTGAATGGTTTTAGTAGTTTAAGTAGTGAGTTTCAAGGAACTTGAAGCTTGATGTGGGCTTGAAAATCTCATGCCTCATTAACCAACCAATAGTGCAAGATACACCCGGTCTAACAATTATGCCATCTTCTTCACCAATGCCTTAATGCCACACAGAACTCCTAAACAGTATCTTTCTATTGCTGCCGACCTATATGGATTTGGCAAACAATAACATCACTCATATAGCCCTGACCTTGAATCATTGACCATTTGATCCTAACACTATGAATCTTTCTAGCCGGTCACCATCACGAGTGACTCTACCATTAGTCTCAAACCGATCCTCACTGTCAGCTATGAATACCATGGGGGTTTGAGAACAATACCTGTTTAGGCAAAAATACATGTTTGGAAGTTAATTCAAACAACTAACAGTTAATACAACTCGTCACCAGCTAACAGCTGTTTGCCAAATAGGGCCTATATCCATACTATATCGACCCAACACGATTACCGATCTAAAATCGACACAAATTTAAGTGGTTTGAATACAGATTTTCAACCGGTTTAGTTAAATGAATTGACATGTTTGACCCGTTTAACTAAATGAATTAAGTTCAGGTCGAGATTCTTTACATGAAAGCACCTATTTAACTCGTTTAATTAAATGGGTTAAACGAGTCAACCCGATAACCCATTTACACATTTACATGATAATGAGGAATATACATACATATAAGTGAATTGTGAAAATCAGAGCAAGTTAACCTCTGACAGACAACACATGCATGAGAACAAATGTTGCCCGTTGTTAAATCTTATGTTTGTGCTGTGCCATAACCATCGACCCACGAACCCCCCACCAAAAATAAAATACCAGGAAGAGGTGAGGAGATGACAAGAAACGAAAGGGATTTACAATATCGGTTGGCTTGTTCTGATTGTACTCCTTACTCTTCTCTGCCACTGCTTTTTCCAAGGTTTCCTGATCCCAATCCTCCATAGTATCTTCAACCAAAAAAGACAATGTGCATACAAAAATCAATGGACAAATAAACGAAAAGCATTTTCTCACACAGTGAGATTAAAGAAAGGCAGGGCAAGAACTGAACATCAATAGCTTACTGCTCACCTTTATCACGCTTGTCTGTGTAAATATCAATCTTCTCTCCTTTCCTCTGAACATTTAAATCATGAGAAAACTTGCATTTAAAACCCTTAGTACACTGCCCCGCTTTAAAGAATTCACAGAGTATAGACTTTGGATCGACACCTGATCACACACTCCAAAAAGATTTCAGAATAAATGAAAGCAACAACTATTCAACAATGAAAAGATGGTAAAAAATATATATGTATGCTACACTAATAAAGTAATCCTCGCAAACACTATGAGGGGAAAAGATGCTTACCAACAGGTACTTTGGGCTGAGTAACAGCAATTTTAAATAAATCATTCAGCTCCTTCTCCCTAGCCTTCTCCTCTTCCTTCTTTTTCTGTAATCCAAGCAATCAACAAATTAGTAAAACAGTAACGCGCATTACTTACAGCATCTATTAAAACAAATTATACAAGGTATCACACTTGGGCATTCCAACACAAGCAGAGCTACGGGACAACATGCAACAACAGCTGGTGGCTTCGAATGTGTTTAGTCTGAGCAAGTAACATAGTGCAGGAACGCAAACAGAACAACAGAGGGTACAAAACTACACAGAATTTCACCACTACCAAATACACTTGTCAGAAAAAAAGCTGGCCGAATTCAATCATAATGAATAACACAAGCTACGAATCCTAAACATGCAGAGAGTAACAACTAGACAAAGCACTAAAACCCTAATTATTTTTGCAATACATAACAAATAGACAAACAGACAGAAATAAATTACAAGCAGAAAAAAAAAACTACGCAAATAGAGAATAAGCACAATCAAAATCAACAACAGGTAATGGAAGAGAGACTGGGGAAACCTTGGCATCGGTCTTCATAGGGTCAGCTTTAGGCTGAACAGATTGTTTAAGGCTCTGAACATATTTCTGGACATTTTTGCTCTTGTTCTTGTTCTTAAGCCCGAAAGTCTTATCTTCGACAATCTTCTGCTTCTTGGCTAGATCTGCCTTCGATTGCTGCTTCGGCGGCATGTTTCCGGAATCACCGGCGCCGGCGACAAGAAATGGAAGCTAGATGTTTGGGTTTTCGACGGATTTCCGGCTGACTTTCCGACGATGATCGTGAAAAGTGGGCAAAGGGGTTGAAGAGGAGGAGCCTAGGTCGGGAAATGGAGGAAAAGGGGAGACAGACAGATGTAGGAAAGGTGGCCGATAAAGGCAATGGGCAAAACGGGGGTTTCCAGAAGCTACATATTGTGCTGGGCTTGAATTTCCATGTTTATCCCTATCGCCAAGCCCTTTTTTTTAGCAAGAGGGAGAAGGCCTTGAATTTTGATTTATTCATTTTTTTCTTTGTTTTTGCTTTGACATTTGAGACTATGAATGACAATGGATAGAATTTGAGTTTGATCATTTAGATTCAAATTTGTTTAAATATTTTAGATATAGATACAGATATAAATAAGATGAATCTTTCTTTATTTTATGGATTAATAGAGTCTTAAATGTATCTATTTATATCGACTATTTTTTCAATGTTGGATTCTTCATAACAATGGGATCATGAACGGGCTCTAAATGCAGTGGCATTTGCATGAAGGAGTGTAGTTTCAATTCACTATCGTAACTAGACTATAACACCCATAACTTGTAACCATGCAAACAGAAGAAAGAAGGATAAAAAAGAAACACATGTCAAGAGAAAAGGTATATAGCCTACTTCAAATAAGACTACTTGAGGATAGAAAACGTTCAAAAACTTAAGAAACCCTAACAAAGAAAAAATGGGATTGTGAAAAATTATATTTTATTATAAATAAAAAATACTCAATCAAGTCTATAAACGTATCTAGATTGAGCTCGAGTCTGAACTTAACCAAGTATTTGTGGAATCAAGTCTCCTTAAAAACTCAATTAGTCCCTTTTAATTAATAAATGTCAGGCAAAACATGTTGAAATTAGCCGTTTGTGTTGGTCCAAGATCCAATATCATAATAATATATCTAGAACCAAAGTTTTTCCTTCTCCCCTAAAGTTTAGAACCTCACGAGAGATCTCACCTAGGTTTCTAAGGCTTTGGCTTCTTTTTTTTTCCTCCCACATTCCCTACCAGGTTCTCCATCTATGAGTGTGTGCTCTGGTTAAGCAGAGACTCATGAAATAAATGAGAAAGCAAAGCAAAAGGCCTTGATATAATGGGAGAAGGAGGATCTGGAGGAAGAAGAATCAAAACTTTCACATCATTGGACAGACATTAGACAGTTAGTGCTTTTACATTTATAAACACCATGGATGAGATTTGGCAACTAATGCATGGCTTGAGGTAAAGGAAATAGCACCCAATGCCTTTCTCTTCCAATTTTATAGTCCGAGGGATGAGGAGCGAGTGGTGGATGGCGAGCCCTACATGATCCACAGGGCGCATTGTGGTGCTAAAGGATTTAGTAGGGTCACATCTAGTTGTACTAGGGGATAGAATCTCTTATTCATGCCCCTTTTTTGGGCTATGATTTATTACCCTCTTTTTTTATGGACACAGAGAGGATAATCTCAAAAGTGCTGAGGAATTTACCTGAGATTTTCAGTAAAAGCAATGACTCAAAGGAGATGGGTTGGACGAAATGTTTAAGGTTCAAAACTCTAATGGACCTTAGAGAACCTTTCTCGTAGGACGTCTATGTGGCAATAGAGGGGATAAAGAGTTATGGCTAGATGTGAAGTATGAAAAACTCCCAAATATTTGCTACTTATGCGGCAAGTTAGGGCTCTTGGATAAGGACAATGGCAAGAGACAGCATGAAGTTTATGTCTGTTCTTCAATATGGTGACTAGATGATAGCTTACCCTTTGCAAAGAAGGAAAGGACTCATCTTGTGCCCCTCAAAGGATGGGAATGTAGCTAGAAAACCTATCTTTAAACCAAAGAAGGTTCATAAAGCCTCAGTTGCACTAAGCATCAATGAAGCGATTGAAAGTACTTCGCAAGGTTTGTGCGAGGAGTCCCAAGGAGGTGACACAGTAGCCCACATTGCATGACAAACCTTGGAAAAGTGATGGACTCTTCAATGCGGGAAAGGCTAGTCCAGCTAAATGAGAAAGATGTGGCAATTGTGAAGCTATAGTTCAAAAGCGTAGTCCAGCTACACATGAGTTACAAAAGAAGGTGATAAAGGGATAGAAAAGACTGGATACTCAACTTGCTGAGGAAGTAATCTTTCAAACTACTCATGTACAAAGAGGAAGGGGCATGATAGAAAAGGTAGAGATGTACTATGACACAAAAACAAAGCTATTGGGGATGTGATTGTTTCAATTGTGCTAACAAATGTTGAATCCGTTGAGGCGATTGCTAATACCTAGCTTGCCAAGCCTATAAAGTTATAGTGTAAAACTGTCCTGAGATTGGTAATGCACGTGCAGTGATGAATGTCATATTTGCATAGGAGTTTTTGAGTGATTGGGAGGTATTTTATGGCATTAGTGTGCTTAATTGTATGATTTATGCCCCTATTCCTACTATTACACTTGGTTTCGCTTACTTTTTGAGAGATTATGCAGATTTAGACTATGTAAGCCAAGTTGTGTGAGAATAATGAAGATTTTGAGGCCTTGTGTATCAAAGGAGATAGCAAAAGAGGCCCAACGACACCCAACATAGACCAACTGTGGCCAATACCGCAGTCTAGGGAGATCAAAGAGAAGCAGTAGACTTTAAGCGATTTTTACACTTAGTAGCAACATTTTCACGATATAAGAGGGTTATTTTCAGCCTCAGCATTTTCACGGTATAAGAGGGTTATTTTCAGCCTCATTTGACTCCCATCATTTCATTTACTCTCTTTAAGTATATCAATTATATTAGAATTTAGATTAGATTAGAGAAAGAAAGAGTGAATTGAAGTGAAGATTTACAAGGATTCCATCTCGGGTTTGCAACGATGGTTCCAGCGCAATCTTGGCTGGACATCTCTTTTCTATTCGCTTCTCTTCTCTTTTCCCATTTTAGATCTATGTTTTGCAATTTTGATTATGATTTTGTTGTTTTGATTCTGGAGCTAAGCAAATAACAGTTAAGTTCTGGATTTGCTGTTCATCTTTTTGAGTACTTTGGAATTGTTTGATTGTTTTATCAAATCTTCGATGTTTATTGTCTTGAAAGAAATTTGATTACTTTCTTGCATGTTTTGAGTATTGGATGAAGAATTGAAAGGTGAAATTCGATATTAGAACCCTAGGATTTGACTTGGTTGTGTGGAGTCTTGAGAAAGTCACACCAATTGAGAAACCGTGAATATGATAATTGAATGCTTAACGAACCTAAACAAATCAAGAGCCTATGAGAAAAGGTAATTTGTTGGATCTAGGTATTTCACTTCACCAACGAGGATCGTGATACTTCGATTGTTGGTTTAAAAACAACCCATTAAGGAAGAAGTAGTTGATTGATATATGAATCGAGAGATTGCTTGTTTTATATAATTCCTTGATTATTTGTCCATTAGATTAGATGGTAGATTAATTTAATTTCAATCTCAACTTTTAATCTACTTAGCTTATCTTAAGGGAATAAAGCCTAATAGATCAACCTAATCCTTGTGGAAGACGACCTTAATTTCTTACAACGCCACTGTGCATTTGCAACCCCGTTAAGTTTTTGGCGTCATTGCTGATGACTTGTGTCGAATATTGGATTTTTCTGGATAAGTTGGGCTAAGTGTTTTGTTTTTCTTTGACCAAAAAAAAGACAAATTTAAAATTAAATAAATAAAAAATTTTGAGGAAAAAAAAAAGATGCCCATTTTCCATTTCCCCCACTTCGAGCATGAATTATTTTGGAGGTATTTTAAGCGTTTGCATGCTTTTCTTACTCAATGTGGTTATTGTGTGGGCATATGGAAAATTTTGAACATTGTTAATGAGGGTGTGAACAGTGAAACCCGAGCTCTTTTAGGGTATTGGGGTTTTCATGGTAAAAATATTGATGAGGTATGATATTTTCTTGAGTGGATTGCCTAGAATTCATTTGGATTTACAAAGGTTAGTTATGTTTCTAGATATTCATTATTTGATCATTGTGCATTCTATTCTAGATCTTATTATGCCCCTTTTGGTATGATTTGTATAATTCTTCTGATCATGATATAAATTTGTATCCTTATTATGCATATTTTGCTCAACCTGACTTTGCATCACCCGTTGGTAGTACTGATGTTGTCTTGACCTTACCTGATTCACCCTTTCCTTTAACTTAATGCACGGTTCTCGAGACGAGTGAGCCTTTTCGAGTTGTTGCTAGGTTTAGCATTATTGATGCATGTTTTGAGTCGAAGATACTTTAGATGAGGTGTATGATCTAGATAAAACTCCCTTGGAAGGGTCACGTGATGTGTTTGTGCATAAGGAGTCTCCTAGCCTTGGTTGTGCTAATTTTCTCCCTAATCCCCTTGATCATTCCATATGTTTCACCTATTTGTTTATTAGCCTCTCCTTCCCCTGAGTATTACATTGATGTGCCCCTTAGTAATCCCATGATTTGTGATGCTAATTTTACTTTGCGCTATGAGGATAACGTCTTTGATGTGCTTGGTGGGAATGTTGGTGATTATGTGCCCCTGGGTTGGTTTAGAGGGTATGATCCCTCCATTGCTCCTTATCGTGTATGCTTAGGAGACGTGCCTAGGAAAATCACGAGGACTACATTCTGTAATCCTTCCCATAATTTTTCTATGATCTTTGATGAGGTTAAGAGAATACTTATTGTCTTTGGTGTGATTTTGGTTATTGCCTCTTACCTTGTGTTTTCTGATTTGACGGGTCTCGTCTTGAAGTTGTAATGGAATATGCTCCATTTAGCCCATTTACGAGGAGGCCTTATCTTAGGTGTACTTAGCACCTAACTTGGTGAGATTGTTCTCTTTTGTTTTCCCTTTCCCTTTTCTTAGTTTCTTTACCTTGAATAATGATGCTTTATCTAAGCATGGGGGAAGGATAATTTTATGTTTTCTATATGAGTTTTTTTAGTTTGCATACATGTTAGAGCATATAGGTTTAGGTTTCTTTTTGTTTGGACTAGTGTGTTGTATTTAGTTGCATTTTAGGTTTGCATATAGGATTGCATATAGAGATGGTGTGGATTGATTTAAGATAACCTCCAATGATGTTTTTTCTAGACGAAACAACTTTCATGACTTGAGTGACTTTTGATGTGTAATACCTTTTGGTGCTAAAATTTGTGAAGGTCTTATGAATATTCTTGTGACCCTTGTCTTGATTAAGAATTTTGTTACCACTTGGAGTCCTTGGCATTAGTGTTGGTACATAAAAGTGATTTTATGAGCTAATTGAGCCTATGGTAGATATCTCGTGAGACTTTGAGCTTTATTTGGATTAATCATCATATTTAGTCTTATGTTTCTTTCATGCGGGTGACTCTTCCACGTTGCATCTCTAGAACTTAGATTCTTGTTCAAAACCACATTAGCATGTGCATAGTTGATGATATGATAGAGGCGTTTCTTTGTTTTTACATTTTAGCCATATAGCCAAATAGTCTACTCTTGTGTTACATGTTTGTTCCCTTTGCTACCCCTTTTGAGCCTATATCCGTCCTTGTTGTGAATACTTCTTATTAGCTCTTGGCCAAATACAAATTCCTAACCTTTAAGCCAAGTTTATGGAGCATCACTTCATTTATGTAGTGATTGGTTTTAAGGGTATTTGAGTTTAAAGTGGTGTTGGTATGTTGGTTTATTGAGGGATTAATATTATTGAGCATTTGCTTTGGTTCCCTCTTATTTGAATTGTGTAAATATGTACTAGACTATGAGTTGATAATTCGAGTTCCAATGCCTTTCACTAATTAAAATTTCATTTCATTTCCCAAAGAAGAATAAAAGGAAGAAGAATAAAAGGAAAAAAACCATGTTGACAAAAAAGAGGAAAAAAAGAAAAAAAAACAACCAAAAAAAGAAAAAATAAAACTAAGTGATTGGCATTCGACATGTAGGTAGCTTGTGTTCTTTCTTTATTAAGTCATTTCCTATTTGATTTGTGGGGTTTGTTTATTGTGTTGTTGGGATTTAGAGAGTTGATAAACTTCATAGTTGCTTGGTGGTTTGTTGGTTGCTCCTTAGTCACTTGACTAGATAGCTCCACATTACCTAAATGCATATGTCTACTTCCTTTCCCTTCACCCTTTTATACCATGTTACAACCCAAGTAAAGTCCTCTTGATTATTATGTGCACATTGCGCTTCTAGTGGTGGAGAATTTGAGAGTCTTTGCAAGCCTATGGTAGATTGCATCTTTAGAATAAGTCTTGAGTGAACCTATGATATATTTTTAAACACATGAATGAGAGTGATTTACATTTTCCGAAAGTGAGGTTCTACAATTCTATTTAGCTCTACCAAATCTCATGTGCTTTTATGATATGCTTTATGGTTCTTTAGGGGTGATCAAGTTTGATATCGAGCGTGTGGTCTCGTACTTTTTTCGAAAACCTTCTTCTCCTCCTAATTTTGAAATGTCTTTTGTGCTATTTGGGGTTGCCATTGATTGTTATTCATGCTTGCGATATGCTATGACTTGCCTACTTTGAGGAGGTCGTTATGTATTAAGTCTAGATGTATCTCCCATTGTCGGTTTTCTCTAGTATTTGCTTGAGGACAAGTAAATGTTTAAGTATGAGGAAGTGATGAATGTCATATTTGCATAGGATGTTTTGAGTGTTTGTGAGTCATTTTATGGCATGAGTGTACCTAATTGTATGATTTATGCCCCTATTGCTACTATTATACTTGGTTTCGCTTGCTTTGAGAGATTTTATAGATTTTGACCTTGTGAGCCAAGTTGTGTGAGTCGAATGAAGATTGAGGCCTTATGGATCAAAGAAGATAGTAAAAGAGGTCTAAAGACACCCAACACAGACCAAACATGGTCAATACCACGGTCCAGGGAGATCCAAGTAAAGTAGCTAAACAAAAGAGGAGAACCAGCGTGACCAGTGACCACCATGGTCTGTCTGTGGTGGAGCCCATGGTCTGTGGTGGACCCCTTTCCCCTAGATCATTGTGTTTTCTCGCGACTGTTCGATTTCCGAACGGTTTTTACACTTAGTAGCAGCATTTTCATGATATAAGAGGGTTGTTTTCAGCCTCATTTGACTCCCATAATTCCATTCCCTCCCTTCAAGTTTATCAATTAGATTAGAATTTAGATTAGATTATAGAAAGAGAGAGTGGATTGAAGTGAAGATTTGCAAAGATTCCATCTCGGATTTTACAATGACGGTTTAAAAGCATTCTTAGCTGAGCATTTATTTTCTCTTCTATGCTCTTCTCTTTTCTCTTTTTAGATTTATATTTTGTAATTTTGATTATGATTTTGTTGTTTTGATTTTGGATCTATGCAAATAATAGTTACGTTCTTGATTTGTTGTTCATTTTTTGAGTATTTTTGAATTGTTGGATTGTTTTTATCAAATCTTCGATGTTTATTGTCTTGCAAGAAATTTGATCACTTTCTTGCTTGCTTTGGGCATTTGATGAAGAACTGAAAGGGAAAATTCGATACTAGAACCCTAGAATTTGACTTGATTGTATGAAGTCTTGAGAAAGTCACACCAATTGAGAAACCATAAATATGATAATCACATGCTTAACGAACCTAAACAACTCAAGAGCCCTTGAGAAATGGTAATTGGTTGGATCTAGGTATTTCACTCAACCTTGAAAGAGGGTCGTATACGTTGATTTTTGGTTTTAAAACAACCCATTGAGGAAGAAGTGATTGATTGATACATGAATTGAGAGATTGCCTGTTTTGATAATTTCTTGATTATTTGTCCATTAAATTAGATTGTAGATTAATTAATTTCAATCTCAACTTTTAATCTGCTTAGCCTATCTTGACGGAGTAAAGTCCAATAGATCAATCTAGTCCTTGTGGGATATGGCCTTGATTTGCTACAACGCCACCGTGCGCTTGCGGCCCTGTTATGCAGTTACAGGCTGTTTGGGCTTACTATGTATGAATTTTATACCTCATTGTACCTCGATTTAGCTCATAATAGTTATTAAATTAGGTTTTGTTATTAGTATTTCGTTGGTTTTGTAGGTAATAAAGATAATTGCTCAAATGTTGGATAATGGATACAAAGTGTGCTGAAGATGAGACAAGTTAACCCGGGTTAATCATAGTAGACAATCCGGGATAACCGTGAAGCAAGCCGGGTCAAATGCCAGAAAAACAGAGAAGAAGAAGAAGCCATAAATTAGGCACGGTAGCCCATGTCAAACTTTGTTTTTGTTATATTATTATATCAAAATTTAGAAATATGGCATGGTCCACTTATGCCACATGGTACAATCGCGCCAAATTTGCTGATTTGGGGTTCATATAAACCCCCTTTCTCCCTTTCGTGTTATTAGCTACGTTTTGAAGTAGGGTTTTTAAAATTACGATTTTAGGTAGGTTTTAGGGTAGATTACTTCTTATAGCTTCCCAAATACTTTTTTCAAGTTAGTTAAAGCTTTAATTTTAATGATTCTATTTGCATTCTCTCTCTACTTTCTTGCAAATTTAGCTTTGTTCTACAAGTTTCTCCCTCTAATTTTATGATTTGCTCTGTTGCTCAGGTTCATGATTGAATAGTGGATTTTGGTGTTAATCATGGATTAGTGCTTGGTAATCATGTTTTTCTCACTTTCTTTGACCCCAATCTCTGTCTTCCTTCGCCCAACCTTCAAATTTCAGGCTCTTCTCTTCCCATTTCAACGTAGGGTGTAAAACCCATTTTCAAAGATTGAGTTTTTGATTTATTATGGCTTAGATTAGCATTATCAATTTTTAGATGAGTAAGAATAAGTGGAAGTCAAGACGAATTCCATGCACCTATTCCAACAATAGAAGTCAAACCCCATTGTTGGATTTTTTAGCTATTGAGGTATTCCTTTTTCCTCTCTCTTCTCTTAGCTAGTAGATTTAATGATTTTCTAGCTAACTTAGTTGCTTTGTTAGATTTTTCTTAGTTACAATGATGTTTTAGGTTGATTGTTTTAGTTGTGTTTTGTTTTAGATTAGTTTAATTAATTATATTTGAATTGGGATTATTAAGTAATTAGTTTAATTAATCATGTTTAATCACCTCTATTGCTTTTTTTGGTTAGATTGGGGTTAAAATAATGAGTGACTTGATTTTAACATCATTCGAGAAGACGACAAATTTTTTAACCCCATTCGACCACAAAAACTAACAAATTGGCAATGTTGTCAGGGGGTACGCGAAATTAGGTTATTTTATGATTTCTTAACTCTTTCGTGTTTTGTTTAGCGATGTTTGTGTGTTGGGTTAGTCATTTGTGTTTAAAAACTCGAAAATCCCTAAAAATTGGAAAATCTTGAGAAAATTTTTCTTTGAAAAGGGGTAATTTTCTATTTTCCCCAATATGAGTAAGAATTATTTTGCCATTATTGCGACCGTTTAAATGCTTATCTTACTCAATGTGCTTATCATGGTTATTCATATGGAAAATGGGAAATCTTGGGTGCTGTCCATGATGGTGTGAATTGTGAAACTTGTATTCTTTTGGAGTATTGGGATCTTCATTTCAAAAGTATGGATGAAGCTTGTAATATTCTTGAATGGTTGGTTGGCAATACACGTAAGTTTAAGGAGGTTAGTTGTAGGGGTGTGCAAAAAAATCCAAAACTGAAAACCAAAAAAACCGAACTGAAAAACCGGTTAACCGAACAAATTTTTCAAAAAAATCTGTAGGGTTACTTGAACCGAAAAAAATTTCGGTTTTCGGTTCGCTTACGGCTCGGGCAATTTGAAAATTCGGTTAACCGGTGGTTAACCAAACTGAAAATAATTTTTTTTAAAAAAACCTATACATAAAAAATTTAGGTAAGAAGGTGCACTTTTTTTACTATTTATAAATGGCAACCAAAGTTTAATTTTTATATTAAAAAATAAACATAAAAAAATAAAAATTTTAGGTAAGAAAGTATACGTTTTTTATTATTTGTGAACGGTGAACCGGTAACCGAACCGAAAACTTAGTTAACTGAACCGAAAAACCGGTTAACCGACTTTTTCGTTTCGGTTACAGTTCGAGTTTTGGACGAACCGAAATTTTCAATTAACTGAAAAACGGTTAACCAAAATTTTCGGTTCGGTTACGGTTCGGAATTTTTTTAAACCGAAAAATCGGCTAATTTTCGGTTAACCGAAACTTCGATTAACCGGTTTTGCACACTCCTAGTTAGTTGTGCCTCCTGGATGTCTTTCCTTGATTCATGTACTTTCATACAAGATCATATTATGAGGAACAATTTATGGAATCTTGTGCCTGGCTCCCTCAATCTCTCAAATATGCTCCCCTTCTTTGTTATCCTTATCAATCATCCGACCATGATACCAACTCTTATTCTCATGTTATTTCTGTGGACCCAAGATTTGAACAACTTCAATAAGAAATAAAAAACCTATAGAGACTCCATGGAGAACACGATAACTACACTCATAGATCAATTCTTAAAGTCGGTTAAAAGTCATGTGGAGAGTATTATGCATGTGCTGCATGAGACTAGCCTTAAGGTAGGACCTTTCCCACCCAAGGATTGTTTCTTGGGTGATTTTGGGTCCCTTTCCCTTTGAACTCCGACTTTCAAGTTGATATTCATTTATCTGACTTTAAGGGTAAGAATGAAAGAACAATAATAACGATATTAGGATAAAACAAAAGTCATGTGCTTTTCGCCATTTAAAGGCAAATCCCAAGCAACTTTGCCTTGCTTTCTCCCATTGGCTTTGAAAAATTAAATAATAATAATAATAATAATAATAATAATAATCATCTA
This sequence comes from Carnegiea gigantea, assembly GCA_029747015.1. Taxonomy (NCBI): domain Eukaryota; kingdom Viridiplantae; phylum Streptophyta; class Magnoliopsida; order Caryophyllales; family Cactaceae; genus Carnegiea; species Carnegiea gigantea. The sequence continues at coordinate 49,414 of JAKOGI010002297.1, forward strand.
AAATCTAATGGCAACTTGTATGAAGCCAAATAAAATTCAAGGGCTCAAAAACCATGAGACAAAACTCGTAAAACGTCAGACTAACAACAACAACAACTTCCAGTGTGGGTCCCGCTTTCCCGGGGTCTGGGAAGATCCAGATGTAGGCAACCTTACCTCAACCGGTAATCCTACCCGTAGAGAGGCTGATTCTAAGAGACGCGCAAAAACCAGATTTTGTGAAAGCATTGTATATAAGAAGGATTTTATGAAAATATTTTATGGAGAAAAACTAAGGATAAGTCGTAGGGAATGAATTAAGAAATACGAAAAAAATGAAAAAATCAGGTGGCAGTAACTATATAACCATAAGTGCAACAGGGCAAACAAAGGGAGATACTGTACCTTAACAAACAGAGGTAGGCAAACAATATCTCTTCCCAAACGCATAAACTACCTGCATGCAAACATAACATATCAAAAAACCACAACCAAACCCACTCTACTGCAACCGAGTGACCAACTATGAGGCTAACTCTCTACGATCTAAGATCTTAATCCTATCCGACCATAGTCTCCTATCCTGAGTCATGTCCTCCGTTAACCCTACAACTTTCAAGTCCTCTCTAATCACCTCGTCCAAACTCTTCTTTAGATGTCCCTTTCTTCTTTTACCCCTTGGGATGTTAATACTCTTACATCTCCTCACTGGAGCGTCCTCACTCCTTATTTTCACATGGCCAGACCACCTGAATCTTATTTCTCTCAGCTTATCTTTGATAGGAGCCACTTTAACTAAGTCTCTGATCAACCCATTACTAATTCTATCTATTCTTGTATAACTATACATCCATCTAATCATCCTCGTCTCTGCTACCATTAACCTTTGAGCCTGAGTCTTCTCTAAAGGCCAACACTTTGATCCATATAACACAGCAGGTCTAACTATCATACGATAACTTTGCCTTTTAGTCCTGAAGGAATTCTCTTATTGCACAGCACACCTTAAGCATACTTCCATTTTTGCCATCCTACTTTTATGCGATGGCTAATATCTTCGTCAATGTCTCCTTCATGATGAATGATTGATCCTAGATATTTAAACTTCTTGACCTTTGGTATCTGTATCCCCTCAATGGTGACTACTCCCCTCGCATCTTCCCTTCTACTGAAACAGCAACGAAGGTATTCAATCTTCGATCTACTAATTCTAAAGCCTCTAGACTCTAGTGTATGTCTCCATCGCTCTAATTTACCATTAACTCCCTCCCTAGTCTCATCAACAAGAACAATGTCATCCGGGAATAACATACACTAGGGTAACTCATCTTGAATCCCTTTTGTAAGTTCATCCATGACTAGAGTGAAAAGAAAAGGCTTAAAGTGGAACCTTGATGTAGACCCATACCAACATAGAAGTCGTTGGTAATCCTCCTCGCATCCTAACACTCGTCCTACCTCCCTCATACATATCCATAATAAGTCGAGTATACACCGGAGACACTCCTTTCTTTTCCAAGCATCCTCATAACACCTCACGCGGGATTATATCATATGCCTTTTTCAGGTCAATGAACACCATATGAAGATCTACGTTTCTATCTCTGTACAATCCCATGAGCCTTCTAAGGAGGTACCGCCTCTGTGGTCGACCTGCTAGGCATAAAACCAAATTGGTTCTCTGTTATCAAGATATTCTTCTGCAACCTTTTCACAATCACCCTCTCCTACAACTTCATGGTGTGACTCAACAACTTTATACCCCTATAATTATTACAATCCTGAATATCACCTTTGTTCTTGTACAATGGGATGACTATACTAAACCTCCATTCTCTTAGCATCTTAGCAGTCCTACAAATAACATTGAAAAGCTCTACTAGCCACTTCAATCCCTCTTCACCCAAACACTTTCACACTTCCATCGGAATCTGATCTGGCCCCTCTACCTTCCTATTTGTCATCTTCCTTAGGGACTCTTTAATCTCGTCCTTACTGATAGGTTCATAAATATGAGGATCAAGTTGACTCGCACTACTCTCTCTACTCCTACTTCGAAAATCTTCCATCATTTCACCATTTAGGAGTTTAGAAAAGTACATCTGCCATCTTTGCTTGATTTCTGCATCCTCATATAGCACCCTACCATTTTCGTCTTTAATGCATCTTACGACACCTAAATTCCTTGTTCTTCTTTCCCTATCCTTCACTAGTTTAAAGACTTCTTTCTCACCTTCCTTGGTCTCCAGTCTTTGATATAACCTATCATAAGCCATGCTCCTTGCTGCAGCAATAACTTTCTTGGCTACCTTTTTTGCTGTCTTATATCTAACTCTACTAATCTCTTTCTCTTCATCTGTTCCATTGTTTATGAAAGAAGCGTATGCTTCTTTTTTCTCCTTGACTTTCTTCTTTACTACCTCGTTCCACCACCAGGCTCCCTTCATTTTGCTGCGCTCTCTTCTAGATGTACCAAGAATTTCCTTAGCCGGCCTTCGAATATATTTTGCCATTACCTCCCACATTGTGTCTGCATCCTCCACCTTCTTCCAAATTCCTTCATCCGAAATCCTCTCTGCTAACTTGCTAGCATTCTCCCTAGTAAAATTCCACTTAACTCTAGGCTCTCTAACACTCCCCCTCTTCTATTTTGAACCTTTGAGCTCCACATCCAATACTAGTAATCTATGTTGAGTTCCTAAAGACTCACCTGGTATCACTTTACAATCCTTACATAATCTTCTACTATCTACCCTAATCAGAAAGTAATCAATTTGAGTCTTTAACGGACCACTCCTAAAGGGCACCAAGGGGTCCTCCTTCTTCTTAAAGAAGGAGTTTTTGACCAACAAATCATAGGCGATCGCAAAGTCTAGGACAGAAACCGCTCCGTTGTTTCTCTCCCTAAAACCGAAATCTCCGTGAGCCGTATCATGTCCGTTCGCTTCGGCCCCAAAACTTCAGACTAAAAGGAATGAAAATGAAGAGGGGGGTTATGAATGAAACAAATCAAAACAAACAAACAAAACAAAATAAATTGAATTAAACAAAAATGAGAATAACAAAGCACCAAAACCAATAAAAGTCCACTGAAGACTTAATGCTCAGGGACAAGAACACAAGCTCTGCTCCCTAAAAAAGTTGAAGTGATAATAGAATAAAAAAATTAATCAAATTGAGTTAAAATTAAGTTGAAGAAGTCGAAATGGGAAAAATAAAGGACTGGAAAATAAAACAGAGCAATGACATGACTAAATAATCAACCAAAGTCACATATTCATTCAACCCAGTGGTAAAAATCTTAGCAGAAACAAGGGAGAAAGGATTTGCTATTCAACTAACTCAATGCTCAACAATGGCATCCCTGTCTCTTGAACCAAAAATGAAAAAGAACCTAGAAATTAGAAACTACAAATATTTGAAATGGGAGAAAAAATACTACAGATTGAGAGAACTAGACTCAACTAATTGCTAGGTATTGAGTTGATGCCCAACACCTCCCATTCCACCCTTACTTATACATGAATTTTCTTCACCCTATCCATCTTCAACTTCCACAAAATCTAAGATGTTATGCGAATCCTTCACTATCCACTTCAATGTTCATGAGACTGAGTCTTAAATATAGAAGGAAAGATTTTCTCCACAAAATCTAGGCCGTTATGGTAGTTGATTATGGGTGATGATGCATTTGATGATGTGATTAAAAATGATGAAGATGACAATTCGTGTAATGGTGATGAGGGAGAAAACAAAGTGGGCATGGTCGTCACGTCAGATGTAGGTGGAGTGATAAGGTGGGTTGGATTAGCTGAACGCTTCATTACTGTGGGCCTACATTCTTGACACCAAAATAATCTAATGGTGCACTCCTGATATCGGCCTTTGCATTGAACTTGAATAAGCAGCTAGTATGTACTTAGGTTGCATGATATGTTCTCTGTCTTTCTCCTTCAATTTTGTACATTTTCACATCGACTAACTCAACCTACAAACTAAGGAAAAAACACCAAGGTAATAAGCTCTTATGCAATAAAGGACATAAAATACAGTGGTAAAAACAAAATAAAATCGGGCTCAAATAAATACCCCCATGCTTAAATTGTGCTCGTCCATAAGTCAAATAAAATTAAAAATTTTATAAAAGATAAAATAAGAAAATGAAAATCTTAACTCGTTTTTGTAGAAATCCTTATTGCACTTTGCCCATGCAATAAGCCCTTTGGACCTTTGGGTTTCCCTGGTAGATAAGTAAGGTCTAGCGAGAGTTTCAAAGAGATAAATCTCAAAATCTTGAAAAAGAGAGGGGTGAAAAAGAAAAAAGAGGGGTGGTTTCACAATAATGCAAAGGGAAGGCAATATATATATCTCAACCAGATACATGACCCTTCTAATCCAAACATTAGCATCCATTCAACAAGCTAGGTGTATACTCCAAGATTCTTAATTCCTATTTAAGACATCCAAACACCATATTTCATCCCACAAACCATCATAACAATGTATCCATTGTAGTCTACAGTGTGTAAGTGCACAATCACCCTAAGGGTTAGGTTAACCAAAGCCTAGTTCAGTATGACTTTGTTAGACCAGAAATTATGATATTTTATCCCCTTTTATTGTCTAATAATTGCCCGAAATAAATAATTAAATTAGAATTTTAATGTCATTTTGTTTATTTTGTAGGAATTGAAAAAATTGGGGAAAAGATGAATAATTAGCTCAATATGAAGCTTCGATCAAGTGGGAAATGAAGAAGGAAGACAAGAAAGCCAAAAAAAAAAAAAGCGCCAGCGACCAAAGGCACAGCCCAGCGTTGTCCCTTTCCCCCACAACTTCCCCCAGTTGGGCCGGACCCTTCTTCCCCTTGCTTCGCGCATGGGTCGGGGTCCATTTTCACTTCGTGGCCTAGCAGCTGCGTCCACCCTAGCCTCTCCCCTTCTGTCACTTAATTACATCACGCGTATATCATGTGAACCCGGCTTCCCCCTTTCTTTCTTATTCTTTAACCCCATTCCAGAAGCCGAATCCTGCTGCTCCTTCATGTTCCCCTATCCCCATAACCGAAGCTCTTCTCTCTCACCTCATCATTTATTCCATCATCAAGCTGGCGGTTACAAGAAGTGGATAAGGCTTGGTTGGGGATTAATGAAGCAATCAAGAGGGGTTGAAGGGTTGCATTTTTGGGTCTTAAAATGAGGGGGTCTCTAGCAGTAGAAGGGGGTTCTGAGAAATTTTCCATTGTTTTCTTTGTTTTTGGGTTTTTTTTTTCTGTTTGCAGAATACAGAATTTTAGTTTCACGAATATGATGTTATTAAACCAAGGTTTGTTGAGTTTCAGTTGAACTTTCATTATATAGAGGTTTGGAGTTGCTTCATATGGGTTCGAATTAAAGTATAATTTCAACAAGAATCTTGGTGCTTTGACCGAAGGAGTTGGGAGGTGAAGAAATAAAATTCTGGTGTAGAAACAGAATTCTCGCTTGTGTCTTTTCTCACGCTTGTTTTGCCTCGCTCAATTCGATGCACAATTATCCGAGTTTAGTCTTGTAATTTAGTAATTCATCGAGGCTGATTTATAGTCATTAGTTTAAAATCCATCAAATTTTAGCATAAAATAATTTACTAGCCTAAATTCACAACCCGTCTCTGAGGACGTTCCTGTAATTCCTATAATGATAAGTCTTATACTTGCGGAAATTTACAACAAACTTGACATAACACAAACTACTTTGTTGACTCACTAATATGGGAAACAAGCTTTTCTGATAGCAGTATTATCTCAAAAGGTAGCATCCAGTAGCGCATGTCTCGAACGGATTCTTATCATTCCTGACTCTATGTCTCTTTTTTTTCCTCTTTTTTTTCTATTTTTTATAATTTTTTTCTTTCTTTTTTTTGAATGAAAATTGAAAGCAAAATCAAAAGCGAGTATCCAAAGACAAGTGAGAGAATCAACTATAAAAACCTAAGACCCTAAAATAATAGTTATGCACAAAGAAATGATTACACTCACAGTTATAATGGAATAATGAGGTTAGAACTAGGGCACAGAATGTCACACTTAGGACTGAGTTTTTATCATGTACAACCTACCTACACACAACCTAATACTAGGTTACAAGGGGTCGGCTAGTGAAAATGATACACATTCCCTAAAACAAAGTAAAACAAAAGAAAAGAAAAAAAAAGGTTTTTGGTATTGTTTAAACGATAATAATAAATGAGCAAAGGCCTCACCTCCACACTTAAACAATAAAATGTTCCTATTGCATACAGAAGTATAAGGATGACAAACACAAATCGAAAATAAAGAAAAGAAAAATAAAAGGAAATATATGGACAAAATGAGGTTTATAAAAAGGAATAATAGTGCTAGGTTGAATACTAGATGTATCCAAGCTAATCTCACATCTTCAGTCTCTATACTAGGATTTATAGAGCATCAGACACTCTACTTCCCTCTCTTTTGCATGCAGCTCCAAGAATGGCTTTAACCTTTGTCCAGTCACCTTGAAATGCGTACATCTCTTGCGGTCCTATATCCCGATAGCACCGTGTGGCAAAAGCATGAGACATAATGAAAGGACCCCTCCAACGAGATCTCAACTCACCTGAAAAAGGGTGTAGTCTGGAGTCATAAAGCAATACCTTCTAGACTAAGGAGAACTCTTTCCTATGAATATGCCTGTCATGGAACAATTTTCCTCTCTCTTTATGCATCTTAGAGTTCTCATAAGCCTCGACTCTAATTTCTTCAAACTCACTCAACTGTAACTTCTTGTCTACCACAACCACCTCTAAGTATTTATAGCCCACATAGCTCGATGTTCAATTTCTAAAGGAAGATGACAAGGCTTACCGAAGATGACAAGGCTTACCAAAGACAACCCTAAAAGGTAACATACCTAAAGGGGTCTTAAAAGCTATCTTGTAAGCCTATAGAGCATCAACGACCTTATATGCCAATCCTTGTGGTTTATACTCATAGTCTTTTCCAAAATCTATTTGATTTACCTATTGGAAACCTCTATCTAGCCTCTAGTTTGGAGATGATAAGTGGTGGCTGAACGGTGAATGATCTAGTAATTTTTCAACAACACATTAAAAGTACAATTGTCAAAATGAGTAACCTAGTCACTAATGGCAGCTCTAGGCATGCCATACCTAGAGAAAATATTTTTTCTAAGGAATTTGACAATGACTCTGACCTCAGTTGTCCTAGTTAGCACAACCTCCACTCACTTAGATACATAGTCTACTGTTAGGAGAATATGCTCATTTTCAAAAGAAGATGAAAATGATCCTATGAAATCGATCCCTCAAACATAAAAGATCTCAACAATAATTATTGGGTAAGGGGCATAATATCTCTTCTACTGATTTTCCCAAGCTGTTGGCACCTAGGGCAGCTCTTGTAAGACCAATGGGCATCTTTGAATAAGGCAAGCCAATATAAACCACATTAAAGGACTTTACAAGCTGTTTTCTTCCCACTAAAATTCCCCTACAAGTTTTATCATGACAAAAAGAAAGAACACTTCTAATCTCATTATCATAGATATAGCTCCTAAAAAACTAATTGGAATAATATTTGAATAAGTAAAGGTCATCGAAACAGAAAATGTTTTCCAGATACAAGAATCGGTCATTATCATGCTTGCTCCAACCTAAGGTTATCTCACCAGTCGCTATGTAATTAATAATGTCAGCATACCATGGTTCAGATTGAACCATAAGTAGCTGCTCATAAGGGAATCACTTAAAAATTATGGACTTAATCTCTTTTTCTGTAATGATCTGGGATAGGTGGTTAGTAACCAGATTCGTAAAAGCGTTTCTATCCTAGATCTCACAATCAAATTTATGTATGAGTAAAATCCACCTAAGCAGTCTAAGTTTTGCATCCTTCTCAGAGAAGAGATGCTTTGGTATAATATAGGTAGTATGGATAATCACGTAAGAGCCAATCAAATAGGGTCAAATTTTTTTAAAATCGAACATGACTACCAAAAACTCTTTTTATCAGTCATAATATAGTTCAATTGGGCCTCATTCAAAGTATGACTTGCACAATATATGACATTATCTACTCGTTGTCTTAACATAACCCCTATAACATAGTCAAAAGCATCATACATAAGCACAAAGGGCTCTCCCCAAATGAGATGGTGTAGGATAGGTGCAAAAATCAGGGCTTCCTTTAGCCTATTAAATACCTTTAAACACTCCTCAAAGAAGTGAAAAGGGACTATCTTTGGCTAGAAGACTGATCAAGGTCTTAGCAGTTTCACTAAAATATTGGATGAATCACCCATACAATCCTGCATTGCCTTGAAAATGACACAATATCTTTCATGCATGTGGGAGGGGAAAGATTAGCAATCAGACCATATTTTACTTTATCAACTTCAATCCCATCATGTGAAACTACATGCCCCAAAACAATATCCTTCTTTAACATAAAATGGTATTTTTCCTAGCTTAGAGTTAAATTCTTCTCCCTACATTTCTGTAAAACTTTGTCAGATTGGCAAACAGGCATCAAATGAGGAACAAAACACACAAAAATCATCCATAAACACCTCAATATATTGCTCAATCATGTCAAAAAATATAGAAATTATGCAATACTGAAAAGTGGTAGGAGTATTACAAAGGCCAAATGACATTCTTGCAAAGGTAAAAGTACTAAAAGGGGCATGTGAAAGTGGTCTTGTCTTCGTCCTCAAGTGCTATGGAGATCTGGGTGTAGCCAGAATACCCATCCAAAAAGCACTAGTAACTATGTCTAGCTAAACTCTCAAGGATCTGGCTATAAAAGGAAAAGGGAAGTGGCATTTTCTAATGGTTGCATTCAGTTTCCTATGGTGATTATAGACAGAAGACCCAGACTGGACTCTAGTGGAGACTAACTCATTCTTGTTATTCCTAATCACGACAATATCAATCTTCTTAGGAATGATTTGAACTGGATTGACCCACTCGCTATCATGAATAGAGTAGATTATCCCGTGATCTAACCATTAAAGGACCTTTTTTTTCTGTGACTTCTTACAAGGTAGGGTTTAGATGTCTTTACTGATCTCTATAATGTTTAGCATTATCTTCGCGATGAGTTCTATGTTGGACAATAGAGGGGTTAATACTTTTTATGTCACGTAAAGTCCACCCTATGGCCTCTTTGTGCTCATTTAGATTAGACAACAATCACATGAAAAGACTTAGGAGGACCTAAAAAGACATACTTAGGAAACCAGGTAAATGTTTTAACTCTATTGTGGGATCAAGAGTTTGTGTAACAAAAGAAGGGAAGTTAGAAGAATCAGGAGAGAGGGAATCAATCTCATTACGAAGATCATTTTCAAGCAAACCATCAACACATGAGTCATCACAAGCATGCACATTAAGACAATTAACACTGTCACTCTCATTAAAAACAGCAGGTTGTCTTTGTAGATTAATAACATTCAAATCAGCAGTCATGTTTTCAAGAGACAATTTCATCATAGCATTCCTACAATTGATTAAAAGCATTTGAAGTAGTTAGGAAAGGTTAACCAAGAATGATAGGTATTTGGGCTTTAGGGTTAGCAACAGACTCAGTTTCCAGAACAACGAAATCCACAGGAAATAAGAAGTCACGTACTTTAATTAAAACACCCTAAAGTACACCCCTACGGGTTCTAGTGGAGCTGTTGACTAACCAGAGGATTGTCCTAATAGGTTTTAACTCTCCCAATCTCAGCCTCTCACATAGTGAGTATGGAAACAAATTGACACTTGCCTCTAAATCTAACAATGCTCTATTGATGGTCTGGTTCTTTATGATAATGGAGATGGTACGGCAACTGGGTTCTTTATATTTGGATAGAATTTGGTGTGAGATAATAGAGCTAACATTGCAAGCTAAGGAAGCCTTACTTGGGACATTAGTTGCTCTCTTAGTGGTGCACAACACTTTCAAGAACTAGATAGCATCCAAAAGAGGGATATTGATTTTGGCTTAAAAGAAGGTCTCTCTAATCTTATCAACATGGGTCTAGTCCTTCTTGTTCCTTAACATAGTCAAAAAGGGTGCAACAAGCTTATGAGCCCCTTAATAGTTAAAGGCAGAGACGTGTCTCTTCCTTCTTAGACTTATCTTGCTCGCTCTCCTTAAGGTTAACTAAGTCAGTAGGCCAGCAAGTGGAAAACTTAATTGGGGTGCCCTCAATAGCATCCCTAGAAGCAGAACCATTCTTAAGGAGAGATGGTGAAGATAGAGATGGAGAAAGCTGAATTGGTATGCCCATAAGGTCTTCTAAGTTATGATCCATTAAACGACTTAGCCTAAGAGAAGTTATTGCATTAGCCCCTTTTCCATTAGCCCGGTCTAGTGGTTGCATCGAGGATGGGCCTATATTCAAGTTGGGCTCTATCTGACTAGGGTACGTTCATTTTTCTCTGTTAGCAGTTATTAAAAGGGCAGCCCAGTGCATAAGCATCCCGCGTTTACACAGGGTCCGGGGAAGGGCCGCACCCCAAGGGGTGAATTGTAGGCAGCCTAACTTGACTTTGTCAGTGGCTGATTCCACGGCTCGAATCCATGACCTTTTGGTCACACGGAGACAACCTTACCGTTGCTCCAAGGCTCCTCTTCTCTGTTGGCAGTTATTAACTGAGATAATTGCTCCGTCATTATCTTCATCACTTTCTTTAAGCTATTTTATGATCTCTCTCAATTGCTAAATCTTTTATCAATATTATTATAGCCAAGAGATGGTTGTGTATGAACAATTGTGGAAAGAGACAACCGAAGCACCCTTTGGTATCTTTAGTAGGGTTGGATAGAAGTGTTTCCAAGAAACACTCTAGTTTATGTGCTAGGACATCCTAAGTTCTGACCTTGATTCCAAGAAAAGTTTGGTGATTCCACCACCCACGGATTGAAAGTGAGGAAAAAGGGTCATTTCTTGGCATTTGATAAGCCATGTTCACTTTCTCAGTTCCAATTGATAATTGATGAGCATAGTTGGGGCTGCTAGTCAAGCGATAGTCTAAGGATTGATAGTGAGAACATGTTATATAAGCACTTTGAATAACCTGAGGTTGCCAATAGTCAATCCCTTTAGATTAATTCTCTAAATTTGCAAATGTAGACCATATATGGCTTAAGTCTAACATTGTATCATACCCTATTGGCACTGGTGATTCTAGAACTCAGACTAATATATGTAGCGGTCTCCTACTGCATTACCATCTCAGCTAAGTCCTCTAAGAATTCTCACGCTACAGTAGGATTCTTGGATAATAATCCATCCTAATACATGGACTCTAACATGGTCCTAGTCGGTTAGTCCAAACCTTCGTAGATGATTTGACAAAGATGCCACTATTCTAGGTCATGATGGGGACATTAGGCCAAGAATTTCTCAAATCCTTCTACGTGCCTCTAAAAGGTTCCTTGTCAAAGTGAATAAACTGACTAATTTCACTTCTTAATTAAATAGTTTTGCCATTGGGAAATCTTGGCATCATCTTTTAGCGCAAAAGGAACAGATCTCAGTTTGACCACAAGAATTTGCACATTATGTAAATGTATCATATTACATACATCTTCAAATTCACTTAAAAATAAACAAACATCTTGAAGGCTAGTGAATTTAGAAAGCATTTGAATGTGAAGTGGTTCTAGTTTAAGGTTCACACTAGTACCGAGGGTAGGAAGGTTAAAACATGAAGGTAAGGTTGAACTTGGAGGGTAAAAGATCTCATTCAAAGCCCTTTCACTCCTACTTTGTCCAACCATTTTGTCACGTTCAAATTTAGGTTTCGATCCTAGTGAGTATTCTTCTTTTAGACTCCTTTCCCAAACAATCATGCAAGTCACACACCCACAATCGTATTTTTGTCTTTCTTTTTGACAAGAAAGAAAATAAATAAATAAAAAGTGATCTAAATACAGCTATTCAAATAAAAATGAATCGAATCACAAAACTAATCAAAGACAAAAATATCAAAAAAATAGTAAAGTAAAAAGTGGTAAATTGGATACTAACCATCCCCAGCAATAGTGGCAAAAACTTGTTGATATAAAAAGAAGCTACAAGTGCATGGTGCCTACCTTGTAGTATGATCCGACGAATATGAGTCGATTTATAAAGATGAGAGCACCAAATTAACCACTTGATTAGCTAAACTACAAATGTCTCTATAGTAAGAAAAAATTAACTTATAAATTGACTCATAGATTGACTCAAGCTTAGACACTATAATAAGAAAATGTCTTACAATGACTAACTTATAAATTGAGTTAAGAAGATTAGACACTAAGTAAATAAAATAATAAAACAAATGAACAAATAATAACAATATTAGGTTAAAATAAAACCCATACATTTTTCGCCACTTAGAGGCAAAACCCAAGAAACTTTGCTAGCTTTGTGTGCTTGGGCTTTAAAAAATTAAATAATAATAATAATAATAATAATAATAATAATAATAATAATAATAATAATAAAAGTATCAAAAATTCAATGGCACCTCGTATGACGCCAAATAAAACTTAAGGACTTAAAAACCATGAGACAAAACCTGCAGAAGGTTAGACTAACAGGAATAAACATGAAGAAAAAAAGGGGGTTATGAACAAAACAAACAAAAAAAAACAAATAAAATAAAATAAAATAAAATAAAATGAACAAAAATGAGAATAGTAAATCACAAAAAGTCCCCCAAAGACTCAATACTCAGAGACAAGAATGTAGGCTCTGCTCCAAAAAAAAGTTAGTGACAATGAAACAAACTAATCAAATTGAGTTAAAATTACAAGCTGAAGAAGTAGAAATTGGGAAAACAGAAGACTTGAAAATAAAATAGGGTAATGACATGGCTAAGTAACAAACCAAAGTTGCAAATTCAATCAACCTAATGGCCAAAGTCTAAGTAAAAGCACAAGATGGAGAGAAAGGATTTGTTATTCAACTAACTCAAAGCTCAACAATGGCTTTCTAGGTGTCTTGAACCAAAAATGGAAAAGAACCTAAAAACTACAATAATGTGAAAGGGGGGAAAAAAAACTACAGATCAACAGAATAGATTCAACTAATTGCTAGTTACTAAATGATGGCTTACACCTCCCATTCCACCCCTATTTATAGCTGAATTTGCCCACCCTATTCATCTTCAACTTCCACAAAGTTTAGAATGTTATGCTAATCCTACGCTGCCCACTTCAATGTTCATGAGACTGAGTCTTACAGAGAGGAAGAGAGATCCACTCCACAAAATCTGCGTCGTTATAGTAGTTGATTATGAGTGATGATGCGCCAGGTGATGAAAATGATAGTGGTGATTAAAAATGATGAAGATGATGATCTGTGTAATGATGCGAGGGAGAAAATAAAGTGGGGTAGAGGTTATGTGAGGTGCAGGTGGGGAGTGATAAGGTAGGTTGCGTTAGCTCAACCCTTCATTACTATGGTCCTACATTCTTGACACCAAAACAACCCAGTTGTGCACTCATGACATTAGACTTTGCAATGAACTTGAATAAGGGGCTACTATGTACTTGGGCTGCTGGGTTCTCGATCTTTTTGTTTTGATTTTGTACATTTTTGCATCGACTAACTCAACCTACAAATTGTAAAACAAAAGCACTCGGGTAATGAGCTCTTTTCTAATAAAGTACATAAAATATAGGGGTAAAAATATAACAAAATCTAGCTCAATAGTGCTATAAGATATCAACTCTTACTAGAGATAGCAAAATGAGGAAATTGATCCATTGGACTCATATAACTACCAACAATACACCAAGTATTTCACACCTGTGTTTCTGCTAATGATAGCTTGTGATTTGTGGGGTCTACATCAAATAAATGAGTTTTCACAAGTTCTCGATACAATGAGGTAATATGAGTAAGCTTCTAGGGAATGAGTCAATCTTGATAAGTCAACAAACTCCCACGACCCAAGTGTGTGCGATCGAACACATAACATGCTCTAATGAGCTTGTGTTTTAAAGTATAATTGACACATGAAGGCTATCTTAGCCTTCACACTTACATAGGGTGGTCAAAAATAACTCTTTTCGCTACTATCCAATACTTGGGTATAGAAGAAGCTCAAATGGTGGAAGAAGATATTCTCATCTAAGATGGGGAGAAGTGATGTTGAAAGCTATTGTGAAGCGATCCTTGCTAGCATAGTGGAGTCATTTTCTAGAAACCTTATAAAAAATGGCATTGCCTGAGTGAGTTAGAAGGTGTTCCATTACCAAAAGAATAAAAAAGAAAAAGAAGAGCGCTACGTTTTCATAAATTTCATGGCTTCAACAATATTTTATTTGTAAAAAATGCATGGCATCTCATTCAGTGCCTATCTCTTTGATAGCTCATGTCTTAAAGGCTAACTATTGCAAGCGAAGGGATTTTTAGGACACTAGTATTGGGTACCTAGCTATACCTGACCAAGTATTCTAGGTCCAAGATACCTACTAGAGAAAGGCACTTGGTGGAAATAATGAAAAGGCACAAAAGTGAGAATCCGAAGAGATAAGTGGCTTCTTAAATCAGATAAATCTACAGGAAATGATAAGATCATCGTGCAACCAACTTTGTCAGAGCTCGATGCTTGTGTCATAAACTTATTCACCAGGACATGTGCTCATAATTTATGTAAAGTACACAATGAACCTAACAACCTATTACACTATGCCAAGGTGTGGATACTAAAAATGGCGTCTCGAATTTTATAAAATGCCCAAGGATAAAATCTATGCCCCAATCTATACATTTGGAACCCTAGTAGGATTAACCCTTAATTTGAGCTAAAAGAAGAAGATATCAGACCTTAAATGCGCAATTATCTAGCCTAGCGCATAATTGTGAAAGCGGTCCAAAATCTAGCTAGGTTTTGACCTATATCGGCTAGGAACCGGTCTAATTTCCTTATAGGAATCCAGTTGAGATTCTATCTATCTGCACTGCATCCAAAACGTGTCTTATTTGATAGAATTTTGTCTAGTAAGGTGCAACCAATAAATTAATTTTGAAGAGATAATTCAAAGTCTTTTTTTGTTTTTTTAAATTAGTTTATCTTATCCTTTGCACGCTATAAAAAGGGAACCCCCTTAGGATTAGACACCATCGAAATTTGAGAGAAATACACTAAAAATTGGAGAAAAAGACATACTGAAAATTGAAAGGAAAGACATTAAAGGTGAGAAAACTGATTAGTTAGCATTTCTCTGCCAAAATCTTGTTGGGTTTCCAGATAGATCAGGTGGATCAACTTAAGGGCAACTTTAATTCCGTTTTACTTCCTTTCCATTGTTCGTTTTACTTGTTTTATTTAGTTTCGAGTTTTAAGCCTAGATGTAATCTTTAATTAATTTAGTCCCTATTCGCTGTAATTATTTGAATTGTTTCCTTGTGTTTCTTCAGACAACATTCTTCCTTCAAATTCTATTTTTTGATTTCATATATCTTAATATGCTGCATACTTGATATTTAAAGCGTAAATTTGTTCCTTTTTTCTGTTTTGAGTGGTAGAGACCATAAGCGATGACGGACAATATTGTGATACATTCCATCATGATATGATGTCTCCGCCCATGAGTATAGATCCTTAGTTCAAGCTTGTAGAGTCAAGTGGTCCCCACTTCAAGGATTATTCGGGGGCATTTCAAAAATCTTTTTAAAATGAGCCTTTTGTCTCTTTAGGAGTCTCTTTCGCTTTATGGTTCGTTTTAGAGAGCAAACCTGATTTCGTAAGTTTTTTTCTAAAAACTTACTGATGGCCCTATTCTTTTTAATAAACTTGATTTCATTGATTTATTTTCTAGGTTATTTTCACATTCAGTGCTTCAAAATAAGGAAGTAGGGAGTTGTTTTCGGACGTAGACAAGCTCACAGATCCAAACAGTGCATGACTGCTTGGGCTAGGAAGGCCAGCCGTGTTCTGGCCCTAGAACCCAGTCGAGTTCCATGGGTGAGGCACTATCTAGGCTCCTAGCCTAAATAGTGGCTGTTGTTTTGGGGCCAAGAATAAGGATAAGTTCAAGTTATGTGCCCAGGGGCACTCTATCGAAATACTTAGCTGTGAAAATAAATTAAATATAGAAAAATAAAATCACATAAGCATACTCAGCTGGCTCGACCATTCGAGGGGGATCGCACCTGGATTCTAGGTAGTTGTCCTTACTGTGGCGACCCCACTGGAGACTTTGTTTTAAGATGGCGAGACCTAAAAATCAAAATACGAAATTTTTTTTTAATTACACTTATATTACTCATTCTTATATCATATGTGCTACCTTACTGGGATTAACAATGCCTCTACGTTAAACCCCGCTATTACCTACTCGAGAAAATAGTTGGTCACTCGGTGGGTTTATTAGGACTTCCCACGGTGGAAACTATTTCACCCACTGATGGCATACCTTTCTTAGTCCACATGATATATAGGAAAGCAATTGAACATTCTAGTTTTGCCATACACCCCATGGATAATGAAGTAGTCGGGTCTCGAGAGAGGACTGTTCTTGACCTTACCTAAACTACTTAAAACTTAGCACTTTTGATCAAGTTGGAATTAATGTACATGCGTGATACTGTGAACATTTAGAACTCTACTCGTCCTTCTAAAACTGACCCCTACCCAAAGACCCATGCATTGATGCTTTAGGGTTCATAACCTCTTCATTGTGTCTGGGGACCCAGGTTGGAGAAATGTTAGGGCTCATTAAGGATGCGCTCAGTTTTTAGACTTCTTAGATTAGGTCAAGTCCAAGTATTTCGGTCTTGCATTAAAAAAGGACCAACAAAAATTATCGGGCTTCTAGACCTTGTAGCTTAGCTCCAAGTCACTTTACGTCACAAGCTTGCAAGTCTCATTACATGATTAGAAAAGTCTAAATGTCATTGTCAAGTCTTCACACATTAATTGCAGGCCACCTAGGCCCAAAGAGTGATGCATTATCTAGCCGCATAATGCATGGTCTATGAGTCTATCTAGGCCCAAAGCCCATAATACAGCCAATTAGATCTTTAGAGCTCTGGTCTATTAAGAACTAGATATTTGATCCTTGCATATGTTTATGCTTCATACATCATATAGGCATATGATTCATACATAAGTCCACTCAGATCCATTCACATGCCTAAACTAACCCATTCTAGGCAAACCAAACTAGCGTCATACATAGGCCCGGTACAAGCATGATTCATTTGAGATATATTTAGCCCTAACTTAGGCCCACATATCAGCTGTCTAAGCCCAATTTAGAACCCAGTGTAGGGTAGGGCCAGATTTCTTCTGAAACCAGCAACTTAAATATCATTTCCTGACCTTATCCCTTATAGCCTAGCCTAAACCTTCAGGCACATCAAGCCATTATCTCTTTCTCACTAGACTACAAGTTATTAACAATTTACTTCCACCTATAACCAATGTTATTGACTTTTCATTTCTATTATTCACATCTAAAACATTCCATTCCTTTAAACCGTCACCTTATTGATCAGGATAGCGAAGATTAGGAAGGTATATGATCAAAGTACATCAGCTGAGATACTCCTATCCTGAGAAGAAGCTGGGGAAGCTCCACCACGATATCAAAGTCAAAGTCAAAGTCTAATCACATATCCAGATGGTAGGAAATAATGAGATGACCCAGGTTATAAAAATATTAAAAAAGGTGCAGCTAGGATGGATGAAAGAAAAAAGAAAATGGAATTAATGGCCACTATACTCCATACCCTTCTTATCAAGGACACCCCAAAGGAAGATGGTGGGAAACCTCACAACAAAGAAGGGGAAGATGATGGGAAAGAAGAAGCCGATGGTAAGAGGAGGAGGAAGAAGGGGAAAAGGATTTTCTATAAACAGATCCATGACTAGATTAAATAGAGTAGAGCCATTAATTTTTAATAATTATTTCACTGATTATGTGCTATTCACCTCAATCACAAAGGAGAAATATCCCTTGAAGTTTACCATGCCAGGTATTCAATTTCGTGGGATTGAAAACTCTCACCATCATATGAGAGATTTTTTCGGTGTCATGACTTTAAAAGGAATTAACACTAGGATATCTATAGCATCATTTAATCTTGGATATTTTACAAGGATGTAGTGAGGTGCTATAATACTGCTAACCTATAAAAGGTTATGAACTAGGATGATTTTCTACGTCAGTATTCATATAATGTTGACCTATCGACAGAGTTAGGGACTTAGAATTAATTAAGTTCAAGGAAAGGAAGGCTTTTCTAACTTTCTTGCTCGATAGAGGGCAAAGGCTGCCTATATGGTGGACCGACCCTCAGATATTGATCAAGTAAGATTGGTCATCTAAAACCTACAATCCACATACAGGGAACACTTGAGGTTCACACCATTCGAAAACTTTGCAACATTAAGGAATGTTGGCATGCTGGTAGAAAAAGAGCTGGCTAGGGAAATGTATATGGAAGAATATTATTACAGCAGCAATAAATAAGACAATGGTTCTATAAGCAAGCGGGTGCATACTATAGGCCATTACACTGAATACACTCTCATCAGAACCACTTATACTCAAGAATTAAAGCACCTTCTTTCCAAGGGCAAGTTCGACCACCCGCTAATCAGGCCCAAGACAAAGAACACATGGAAGTCCAAGAAGTAGGACTTAAACAAGTATTGCAAATATGATCGAGCATAGGGTCATGATACTGAGGATTTTTGGACCTTCAAGAATCAGCTAGAAAAGATGTTTGAGTTAGGACAACCACCTTTACCTAAGGTTGATCAAACACCCAACAATGATAACAACCCATTTGCCATGCATGATATCATTCTAGCTATTTTAAACCAGCAAAGTAAAGGGTGTAACTTATCTATTTGCATAACGAAGTATAGATGGATCCAAGTCTGGTCCATATACCCTTGTATGTCTATGGATGATAAGGCAACTATGAAGAAAAACCTCCACACAAGAGGCCTTGAGTTCCATTTAGAGGATATGATATATCCTAATCTAATATCATGCTTAGCTTATAAACATGTGTTGAGTCTCATGCTTTTCTTTTCCATCATAAGACCAAGTCTAAAGTCTGATGCAGTCTTAATTCATTAATAAAGTCATTCCTTGTATTAATTCTTTTATCTTGCATAGATACTTTTATCCTATGATGAACCCAGGTCAAATAAGAAATAGAAAAGGAGAGCTTGCTCTTAAACCTCACAAGGCGAGATAGGCAAAAGGAGAAGGACAGAAATAAAAAATAAAATTAAATAAGAGACTAAGGATTTCAATTCATTATCTAAAAAAGGCAAAGATCAGAATTTTCTTTGCAATAGGTCATGCAGCTTTAAAAAATATACCTTGATTAGGAGTCCTGATTTGGTATCCTCCATTAATACATTTGTAAAAAACTGATAAGTTATAATTTGGAATGCATTTGAGCCTTTAAATTGTCTATTTCTTCATAACAACATGTGATCTAACCAAGGAGTGGGAGTATGTTACGGTGACATCGAAATCAATAATCAAAAAAGAGAGTTTGGAAAAAACGAAGATCCAAAAAAAAAAAAGAGAAGAGAAAAGAAAAAGAACAAAGAAATGAAAAAATTATTGATTCACACTAGCTTCATCACCCTGCACACTTGGAGGTTTCATAAGGGTTATTTGAGCATTCATGCTAATTCCCTTCCTTTAGCAGCCTAATCCTGAAGCCTACCTTAAAAAGTCTTCCTAGAAGCATCCCTCCTTTAAACTCCATGTTCTTACTGTCGAACTACGACTAGCCTGATTCCATATTAGATGCGTAGGTAACCTAAAAAAGGACCCATGAGCAAAAATTCATTTCCATTGGATGTTTTGATCTTCCACAACAAAGAGAGGTTGGTCCGAAAAGCTGCAAAAATTGGCCATGCAAAAGGATAGTAGAATAAAACATTGGGTTTTGAGAACAAGGAAGCATTCTAATGCCTACTCCTATCAAACCAGCTTGGATAAACTATTCACTCACTTTATCATTTCTTTCCAATCAGCATAGCCTCTTATCTCATCTACATTCCAAAATTCAGGATTCTTTGCATTAACCATGACTATAAATTTAAGAGTTGGATGCTTGCTCTATAGTTTTAGCCTTCTAAGAGGAGATTCACCCATACGTAAGACATAGGGCTCCATTACATTTTCATGGATAACTAGCACTCCCATCCCGGTAAACATCTTTTGATAAAAAGATTACCATATTCTTTATACTAAACTAGATGCTACTCTACGTAGCAACAGCAAAAGCATCTTCGTCTGCCATATCCTTACACATATCGGGGGCTTCTGTTATAGCAAACAAAAAAATTGGGGGCTTCTTTAGAACAAAGCGCTTTAATGCAAAATTAAGGTTTACTCCTTCATTAAAATGAAAGATTTCATATCCTAAGTACCTTATACGTTATGACCTGCCCAACTCAACAACCCCTCAACTTTTTACTCTTATGCTATGGTATGTTACAGCTTAAGCTACAGAACAACACTGTGTATAATGTATCGATCTCCTGTACATTAATCCTGCCTTATCCAATGGACTCCAAACTTAGCATGAGACCGTCTCCTACTTGCATATGAGCTTAGGTCATCATAAGTCAGCAAAGTCAGCATAATTAAGTCTGTATAGTTGGCTTATATGCATAGTCTAACCTAGTCTAGTGAGTGTAGTTGCATTTATACCTGGGTCTTTAGCTTATTTACTACCCCGCCCTCTGCCTTGATCACTTAGAAACCCCGGATTGAAGAAGTGCGCATTCAGGAATGACAGCAATCCTAGAGGAAGGGGCCACAACCATGGTTAGCCATGAATCTATATTAAAGGTTCTTAAAATTCCATCAACAACTATCAAAGAAGACATTGATACTTTGACCATGGCCTCAAGCAGGATTAGCCAAAGTAGGGCCTACATTCTCAAAATGGTCATTACAAGCATCATTACTCTTACACAATTCACCCACATACTTATAGAAAGGACATATACCTAACTTCAGGTTATCAGCTGACTAGCTATAGAGGACATCTCATCCTCTCTATCTTAGAACACCTCTACGTCTAAGATATTTCGACATTCAGTAAGCTCCCATTAGAAGGACATGACATCAACGCTCGAGCGGTAAAAAGTTAAACTTAAAGATTTGACACCTCAACATCTCACCAATGACAAGTTAAGGATCTGGGTATATGTCTTAGGCTCACATGCCACTAAGTTCACATGGATATAGCTACAGATCTTCAGGCTCACATAACACCAAGTTCATAGGGTTTTATGTACAGGTCTTCAGCCTCTCACGCAACCAAGTTAACAACAATCTGGTTACATATCATTAGGCTTTCATGACACTAAGTTCATAGTGACATGGCTACAGGTCTTCAAGCTTTCATGCCACTAAGTTCACAAAGATCTAAATATAGGTCTTTAGGCTCTCACGCTACCAACCGCTAGAACGGCCAAAGGTCTAGTAGGTCAGTGAAAGGTGAAAAGTTCAAAACTGCTAGATCGGCAAAAGATAAAATTCAGAGCCACTAGATCAGCAAAAGGTTAAAATTTGAAGCTGCTAGACCGAAAAAGGTCCACTAGACCAGCAAAAGGCCAAAATCTAAATCCACTAGACCAGTGAAGGTCAAAATTTAGAAAAGCTAGATTGGTAAAAGGTCAGTTAGACAAGCAAAAGGTCAGCTACATCGATGAAAGGTCAAAGATCCAGTGCTACTAGACCTATTATGGTCCCCTGAGACAGTGAATGCCAAGTTCAAAAATTGAACAGTAACACCAGGTAAGCACACATAATGACTACTTTGACTTTCACCTTGTGCAGGCTCAAACAAAGGACGGGCAAACTACATGCATACAAAAAATGGCATTTTGAATTTTGTAAAATGTACGATGACGAAACCTAGACCCCAATCTGTATATTTTTTGAGCCTAAAAGAAGAGAATATTGGTCTTTAAATGTGTAATTATCGACTTTGGCCCCATAACTGCGGAAGCAATCCATAAACTAGTTAGGTTCTGACTTAAATTGGCCACGAACCATTTCGGTTCCCTGACAGAAATTCGACTGCGATCCTTTCTCTCTTCCCAGCATCCAAAACATGTCCCATTTGATAGAAGTTTATCTCATAAGGTGTAGCCGATTAGATTAATTTTGAAGAGATAATTCGTTCGCTTTTTTTTTTGGTCCTTTTATCAGTTTATCTTATCCTTTAGGCGCTATAAAAAGGATCCTCCCCTTGGGGTTAGACATCATCAAAATTTAAGAGAATTACATCAAAAATTAGAGAGAAAAACATACTAAAAATTGAAAAGAGAGACACTAAAGATGAGAAAATTGATCAGTTAGTGTTACTATACCAAAATCCTACCAAATTTCCATATAGATTAGGTGTGTCAATTTGAGGGCGACTTTGATTACCTTTTCTTTCCTTTCCATTTTCCCCTTTTAGTTTTGGGTTGTTAGGCAAGATGTAATAATCTTTAATTAATTTAATCTCTGCCCACTATAATCATTTGGATCGTTTCCTTATGTTTCGTTAGACTAACCTTATTCTTTTAAATTTTATTGCTTGATTTGGTATATCTTAATATGATGCGTGCTTGGTATTTAAAGTTTAAATTGATTCTAATTTCTCGTTTTGAGTAGCAGAGTCCATCAAAGATGACGAGTGATATCATGATGCATTCCATCACGTTATCTTGTCTTCTCCCCCATATGTAGATCTTTAGTTCGAGCCTACGGAATTAGATGGTCTCTACTTTAGGAATTATTTGGTGCCTCTCTAAAACCTTTTTAAAATGAATCTTTCGTCCCTTTTGGTGACTTTTTCGGCTTATGGTTTATTTTAGAGAGAAGACCTAGTTTTGTAAGCTTTTCTTAAAAATTCACTTGCTGCTCTATTCTGGTTAATAAACTTGATTTTATTCATTTATTTTCTATGTTAGTTTCATAGTCAGTACTGCAGAATAAGGAAGTAGGAACAGATTTCATCGCTCGGATAGGGTCCCTGATCCAAGCAGTGCATGATTGCTTGGATGAGGATGCCCAACCATGATCTGGCCCTAGAACTCTTTCCAGTCCCACGGATCAGGCACTGTCCAAGCTTCTGGTCCAAATGATGGCTACTGTTTTTGGCTAAGAGTTGAGACAAGTTTTGGATCTAATTCAAAATATTTGGCTGCGAAAACGAATTAAAAAAAGAAAAATAGAATCATATGAGTACACTTAGTAGGCCCAATCATTCGTGAGGCACCACACCTGGATTCTGGGTCGTGGTCCTTACACAAGGCTCTGACTCATGTATTTACATTTTCACCATTGTTCATGGGGCTTTGTGGGTCCAACTTCCAGGGTCTTTGCTTCTTTTGGACTTTTGAAGGTTCTAATAAAATCATCAATGGGTCAAAGGTAATTAGTACTTGTATATATGGATTTTACTATTTTAGGCTAATTTCTCCCCCACTTCATTTCAATAAGCTTGCATCAACTTTGAGCAAAGTTTTAAATTAGTAAATGAAGTCCACATAAAGCACATTAAGTATAGTTTAAATGCTTCATGAGTTTATTTTTCAGTTTTGTAAATAGTCTTTGGCAACTCGAATATTGATAAAGAAATTTAGTAAAGGCTTCAGGTTGCCAGAATTTAGACCTGTAGTGGCCAGCCTTGGAAAGGAGTCTAAGAATAGGGTTTAAGGACTATGAACATGCCCAGAAAAGTAGGACATAACATGATAAAAATCTTCTCAAATGAATTCTTAGGATATTCCCTAATTGGAAGGTTTAAGGTAGATTCCTTTTTTATAACTAAGGTGTAACCAGATTCCAACCCAAATAGACAAGGACGATTGATACTATTCACACTAGTATCTCTCAAATTTGAATATCCTTAATTATTGGAGCATATTCATTGGTTTGTATGAGTGAGAAAATGTTGTCATTCCTGGTGGGGATGTAACCTTTGCTGCTCATTTTCTATTGGTCCTAGGCTAATGTTTTTGTCTAATTTTCATTGGCGATGGATGTAATTTTCATGTTGGCTAATCCCTTGCTTTGGGAATAAGCCATGAGTCATCATGAACCTTTGAATAGGTCAAATTTCTTTTTTTTAAGCATACTTTGATAAATTATACATGATATAGCTCAATGTTAGTTCTCTTATAAAATCTCTCAAAGCTTTGTCCCATTTTAGGTGGTGTTTTAGAGTCTAAACTTTATCTTAATTCTTATCATATAATCTTTAGAGGATTAAGCAGTGTTAGCCCCTCTAAATGGTGGAAGAAATTCCTTTATCACAGAGTTCTATTTCTCTTTGGTGTTCATTCACCACGTTACAGAGCCTCGAACTGTGCCTAGTTCTTATTAATGCTCTTTTCTGTTAACTCTAGCTTTACTCATTTAGGCACACCTGACTTTCATCTTGACAATTCAGGGGTTTTCTCCATAGCAGTAACAGAGTTCCTTGATAGAAAGGTATTTAAGCTACCCTCTAGCCATGGAAATCCTTGACAAACCTTTGGATTTCATAAATGGCAGAGATGAGATTATGTGGAGTTACACAACTGGTGGCAGGTTCATTGTGAAGAGTGCATGTATCTTGGCTAATTCTAGGATGGAGATAATGGTGGTAACCATGGATGGATCTCTTTTTATATGGTTGAGGGTATGTAGATCCTTATTTAGGGAGTAGAGGCTACATCAAAGGTCATAAATCATGCTTGGAGATGTTATCAAGACACTATTTTGGTAAGAGCAAATTTGGTGAAACATGCAATTGATGTGGATACAATGTACCCCTTAAGTAGAGCGTTTTATGAGACACATTCACACATTCTCCTTCATTGGAGTTATTGGCCAAAAATGCCATCAAGCTTTCTAATGTATTCAAAAATACCATTAAAAATACTCCTCACCTAACTGCGGCACCAAACTTGGTTATTAGGCAATTAAATTCTACTTGTCCTGAAAATAACTAGTCACTATCAATTTTAATATACTTTGAATTAATGTTTGAGAGATTAGCTAAAACAGAAGGAAAATTAAATTAAAAGATGAAAGAAAGTCGATATAAGAAGGGAAATCAATATTGTCAAGAACTCCTCTCCCCTTTCTTCATCATAGAAATTAGGGTTTATGGAAACCCTAGAATCATAATTCAGCTACAACCACTTCTTTAATCAACAAACTGGGTTGTACCTTTTCGTTATCATCTGATTTCGATCAAAATGAACCCTTACTAAAAATGCCTTCTTCTACTGCTCAAAGCCCTACACACGCTAGCATATTATGCCCATGTTTCTCTTATTGTAAATGATATTACAAATATGCCAAGCCATGTATGATTATAACAATTATGACACACAAAAATCCATGGGAAGATTTGCATGATGCAAGAGGTATGAAATGCATGGAAATTATGAGCATTTTGAATGGATTGATCACTCACTTTGTGACAAAGTGAGATCCATGGTTGTAGCACTGATGTTGAAGAATGAATCACTGCCTGATTAAATTGAGGTATCGCGAAAGCTAAAATAAGAAAGAGATACTGATAAACAAGAGTTGAAAGGGCTAAAGGAGAAGAATGATATGCTGAAGGTGAACATATACGGTTATCAGGTGAGGGAGAGGGCCAGGCTAGTGATGCAGGGATTGTTAACATTTATTGCCATTATTGCAATCAAATTAAATTGAATAGCTAAAGAGCTATAGGTTGTGTAGGCATCTTTATTTTAAGGGCGTTTTAGATTTTAGGGTGGATCATTCATTTTGGATTATTTTCGAAAAGTGGAATGAGTTGTAACTAAATCGAATGAAATGATGGATATATTCGAATACAAAGCAAATAGATTTTGGTAACTTTATGAATCAAGATATTTTGAGCTCTTTGCTAGTTGTGCATTGATATGAGCAATCAAATGAGACATAATTTGGAGAAACGTGCATTGATATAAATAGCATAGTTGCTTACATACATTTGCTGACAAAAGGGAGATGGTTTGTATGCCATACCCCCAAAAAGATCCCTAAACTTAGCTAGGTTTCTAACATATACATCCATTTACATGTCCCCTAAAATGAACATCTAACTTGGTTTATCAAACACCACAAATAGGAGTACATTTCTCCTAATTTTCATGTGTTTTAAGTGCATGTAACACAACTCCCATAGAATAATCACAAACATAGAAAAAGAAAAGTAACAGCGCCAAGTTCTCATTCATTTAGGACGACATAGGCCTTCTTAGGGAAAGAAGTGTCCTTATTTTGCCACTCCTCCTCACAAGTTATTGAGGTTTTCAGAATCAGGTTGCTTGAGCTACTAATGTTGTGGTCCTTTTTACCCTTGATTCCACAGGTACAAAGGCACGGTGACCGTCTTTGGCCTTGATTTCACAGGTGCTGAGGCAGGTATTTTGGCAATCCAACTTTAACTTCGAAGTTGGTTGTTATACTTGATTGCTTTGTAAGCTCGAGCAAGTGGGATTGGTAAGCAGCCAAGGCATTACTTCTCACTTTTCATTTTTATTAGATATGATTGATGATTAAATTGGAGTCATCATATAACTAAATGTTCTGGGGATATTATGAGGATGCCTACTCCAAATCCTTTCTGATAGGATGCCTCATCAAAGTACATTATCTAGATGTCCTCTTATATATGGAGGATTTTCTCGTCTGAAACTCAAAATTCATCCCTTTCTGCTCTTTTGCTGGTAGATCCACTAGAAGTTTAAATGTAACATGACCCTTGATGGACTTTTGTGGAACATACAAAAGCTTAAACACTAACAACATTATTGTCCATTTGGCTACTTTGCTGTTAATGATAGGCTATTCCCACATGTATTCACTTGGGTCCATTTGAGCCATGACTTGTACTGTCTTGGATAACATATAGTGTCTGAGCTTTTTTGTGGCCTAGACTAATGCAAAGGAAGTTTTTTATAGAGAGTCTCGTATTCTATAAGCGTTTTTTGGGCTAGTATAGGCCCTATTGTTTTTTTTTTGTTATTTTGAGGTACAATATTAAGGGAATCTCTAATTGAAGTGGTACTAGGATTGGTGGGTTGGATGGATAAGCCTGGATTTTGTCAAAATCTTCTTAACCATCCTTATTCAAGTTTGGCTTAACTCCCTTATTTAACTTCTTGAATAACAGTTAATATACTATAGTCAACTTCGATGTAAAGGGACTAATATATTGAAGATGACCTAAGACTTCTTGAATCTCCTCGGTTCTAGGTGGTTGCATTTCTTGTATTTTCTTAGCCTTGGATGTATCAACTTTGATTTCTCACAGATCAACCACATATCCTGATAGCTTTCCTGGGGTGACTCCAAATACACTTTTGGCAGGTTCAAGAGCATATTATATTTCCTAAGTCTATTGAAGAGTTTTCAAAGAATAGGGATCTTCCATACTGTTCACTAGAGAAGAGGAAGATTTGTCTTTATATACTTGACACCATATCTATATTCAGAAAAAAAGGTCAGGGACTTGATAGCTGTCTACTGAGTGTAGATCACAAACCATGTAAAGCTATTTCATCTCTAATAGCCAGTTGATCTCTTCAACGTCCTTTTGGCATCAAAAGAACTATATATAGATGAGCAAGGTAGAAGTTGAAGGGCATAACACACCAAGCTATTTATCCCTATCATCTTAAGTGTTCCTAAAATCAACAATAATATTTCATTCTTATCTTAGTTATGTTCTTGTAAAAACTTGTAAGAGAGTTAAGAGAATTCTATTACAAGCAAGTGAGTGTGTTATCAAAGTGATAACACTCAAGGGGTGAGAACTCCAGGGTGACATAAGCATTTTGCACAATATTGCAAACAGAGCTAGTAAGAGCTTGAAACAGTTTTATTAGAGAGCTCGAAAAAACTCGAAAGTGTTGTCAAAAAGCCAGGGAGGTTTCTTATGACAAGATACTAAGTTTGTCAGAGAGTTGAGTAAAACTCTATTGTGCTGATTCAAACTATTGATCTCCTTAGAATTTAGGAAGGGTTCTAAAGTTAGAACTCAAAGTTTTCATCCATTAGGTCCAAGAAGGAGTTTAGAGTCGGACTTGGTTGTATTGTAACTTGGGAAGCTAATGCAAGTGTTGAAATCCTTAGATGTAACCCCTAGAGATGGTGAACTTTGTGAATATATGCTGTGCATTATCTCCTTTATATTTTACCTAACTCATAATCTATTAGCCTTGTAAACACAAATTTCAAGCCTAATATAAATTAGACAGGAATTTGGGTACCAAATTGAATCTTTGTATTGATTTGAATATGGGTGCAATCTTTATTGAATACAATGAGTATCATGCTCTGATTCAATCTTCTTTGAATGAGTTTTATCTTGAGATATGGCCTTAAAGGCTTAATGTCAATCAAGATGAAACTTGGTCTTCAAAGGAGGATGGCGCACGCACTTGTTATCTTTCTTCAAAGAGAGAATGTTTAATTGTTGATGATTTCTTTCAATTTTCCAACTTTTAAATCAAGGGGGTGGGGGCCTATTTATAGCAAAACTTCTCCCTCCCCCTTGAAAGTCAAGATGGGCTTTGACCTCATTTTAGGCCTTAATCAGGTCTCATCTTAGATTGATTTGACTTAGAAGCCATTTACATTGACTTTGACTTTGACTTTGACATGAGAGTCTCTTGGGCTTGGGCCGGGCATTGACTTGGAAGTCGCCTCGGGCTTTGACCGAATCTTAACTTGAGAGTCATTTGACCTTCAACTTAGGAGTCGATTTAGGCTTTGACCTTTGACTTCGGAGTCGACTTAGGCTTTGGCCTTTGACTTTGACCTTGACATGGCTTCGATCGCGCCTTGACTTGGAAGTCATTCTGACTTCGGTCGTGACTTGACTTGGAAGTCACTTGAGCCTTGATTTGGCTTTGACTTGAGTGTTAACGTGGTTATTGACTTAACTTGGGAGTCATTTGGGCTTCGACTTGAGAGTCTTCTAGCCCTAACTAAATTAATTAAAGGGTTGGCCCAAATAATTTATTTTATTTTATTTTTGGTACGGCATATAAATTTTTTTAGTGCCTACAAATTGCCCCCTCGAGACAAGGTCACGTACGAGACGTGTCGTTTGAGCGTGGCCGACGTCTCGATTTTTTTTATCTAACATTTGTTCATGATGAATACTTTCAATATATTTTTGTTGATTTTGTATGAAAATGTGAACAAATGAACACATTTTTTTTAGGTCAAAGAATTGGGGTATCGGGATTGGATCAAGTAGAAGGACAACCAAATCATGGTATGGCCAGCTTTGCTGGCCCGGCTTCAGGTGTCTTTTTCTTCTTTTCTTTCGTTCCTATTTCTCCTTGCGTGGGCTAGCCTGGTTTTGCTCCCCTTTTCTTTCTTTTTTTTTTTTTAATTCGTGTGGACCTGTTTGCTTTTTGTAAACCCCGTCCTTCACTTCCCCAGCCTAGAGCCCGGTTTGTTCTACTTAAGTGACACGTGCAGTGCACGTGACCCTGTTCCTTCTTTCACGGGCCAGCCCAAATGCTTTTTCCTTCTTTTTTTTCTTTTCTTCTCTTGTGGCCCTGGATCGGTTTCCTCCTCCTTCGCTGGACCTGTTCCTTTTCTTATTTCATTAGGCCTTGCTTCACTTATGTTGCACGCCTCCCTCACGTGATTGCACAACCATCCTCCCTCCTTTTTCCAGCTGTAACATTACCTTCTTCTTTGTTTCTTCAATCAGCACAACAGAGATTGAAACTCTCATTTTTATTTATTTTTTGCTGCTGCTACTATTGGTTCACAGTGGGTATAATCCCTTTTAAAGCTTGATCTTTGCACCATCATTTTCAGTTCTTGTGGTAATCAAAGGTACCACCTTTCTCACTTCTTTCTCCCCTTTTTCTCATGTGAAAGACACAATCTTTCCTCCATTTAAAGCATTGCCATTTGTGTGCTTGACACACCTTTCTTCTTTTTCTCCTTAGAATCAGTTGAAATAGCTAAGTGCCCATTTTACATTACTAACAAGCGTCCCTTGCACAACCACCATAAAAAGGTGATGACTTTGGCCTCTTCTTTTTTTTAATTGTTGTCAATGGAGATGTGTCAAATGCAACTACTCAAATGGCCAAGTGATCGACTTGGATTTTAGTAATTAATCTATCTGGGGCAGCTTAGACAACTTTAGTAGTTTGTTCTACCTACAAGTTTCTCCGGAGCTTGAATTTGGCATATGGCAACATCCATGGGAAGGATCCATAAGCTAGTAGTTAAGCCTGGCTTATCTCAATATCTCATGTTGGATCCTCTTTTTTTAAAAAAAAAAAATTGTTGGGCCTTTTGGGTGTGCGGTTTATATGGTTTGTTACAACCAAGCACAATGAGGAAGAGGAAGAGGAGGAAAAACAAAGAAAAGATCGCACTTTTTTTTGGGGTTCAGATTGGGTAGATTGAGGAGAAAGAGTGTGTTATGTCTTTCCTTTGTTGTATTTCATTATTTGGCTCTTTGGAACTTGCAATATTGTGCTTTGAAAGGCTTACCATTTGTTTTGATAACCATGAGCAATAAAGGTGGTGACTTTGATCCAAATAAACCCGAAGGAACCAATTTTATTATGTTGAAAGGTCCTCATATGTCTTGCTAATGCTTTCATTGATGGTACATGCTAAAAGACCTTCATACTTGCTCGTGGCATCACAACATCACGCTCATTTGTGGTCGCATTTTTTGTCATCGCAACGTCATGCCTATTTGTTGAAAGGTTGCATTTTTGGTCGGCGCAACGTCATGCTTACTTGTTGAAAGGTTGCCTTTTTTTGTCGCTACAACATCATGCTTACTTGTTGAAAGATCACTTTTTTTTTTGTGGCTGCAAGATCGCATTTTTTTGTCGCTTGTGCTATTTTTGTATGCTAAGACCCTTCTTTTTTTTTGTTGCATTTGTGTAGCTGCTTATGCAGGTTGGCAAGCCACTTGAAATCCCACTTGCGAATGCCGTTTACCGTTAGGCTTTTTTAGGCCCTAAAACGAAAACTCACACACCAAAGTGGTGCGAAGACTTGAAAATTGCGAACACGTTCTACCGTTAGGCCTTTTGAGGCATAAAATGAGAATGTACACGCCAAAAAGTGGTATGAAAATTTGAAGAACCACTTGCAAATGTGTTTTACCTTTAAGGTCTTTTGGGACATAAAACAAGAACGTACATGCAAAAAGTGGTATAAAGACTTGAAGAACCACTACCGAACGCAATTCAATGTTAGACCTTTTGTGGCCTAAAACGGGAACACACACGCCAAAGAGTGGTATGGGTAGCGAGGAGCAACTCGGCGGCTGAAAGCTGATGTCTTTGATTGCCTTTCTTTCGTGCCTCCGCTCTTCTCTCTCTCTCTTTTTTTTGGTATTGTGTTTGACTGTATTTGGTGATTTGTTCGCCAAGCTATCTATGTACTGATGGGATTTACAATTCCCGATAAGATCAAGTCATCATGTATTTCAACAAAGTATGCTTTGATCATTTGTTTTGCCGTTCACAGTTTGTACTCTTGCCTGCCAGGAGTGGTACAAATATTTTGTTTTTCTTTGGGTTTGGGTGAATAGTTTAGGCTCTTGTTTGGGAGTTTTTTTTTTAAAAAATGTGTGTGAACAGTTTAGGCTCTTATTTGGAAGCTACTTTTTTATGGTGACTGTGTGAACAGTTTAAGCTCATATTCAGGAGCTAGTTCAGCATTTTCTCAAGGAAAGTAGCACTTTAAGAACTTGTCATTTATTAGTCTGGTCCAAACCCCTTATATATCTACTATCTTGTAGGCACCATTTGACAATACCTCATGGACAACATAGGATCCTTCCCATTTCGGAGTGAATTTGTTTCCGGTCTTATGGTCATGACAATTGGCCTTTTCAATGCAAGCACCTGATCCCAACTTGGAACGAACGCAGCTGCATCTTTTTGTTGAACGCTACTAGGTAGGCTTGATAACATTCTAACTTCTGTTGGGCTTGGAGTCTTTCCTCATTGACGGCTTCCAATTTTGCTACGCGAAGCTGATGGTTTTCATCCTCACTCAAACGCTCTTGTAGAGCAATGCACAATGACGGGATTTGAATTTCCAGTGGCAGGACGGCTTCTAATCCGTATACTAGAGTGTAAGGGGTTGAGCGTGTTAGCGTCCTATTTGTGGTTCAGTATGCCCAAAGAGCCTCCCCCAACCTCTCATGCCAATCTTTCTTGGATTTCAAGACCACCTTCTTTAGCAAGTTGCACAATGTGTTGTTGAAAGCTTCTGCTAGTCCATTTATAAGGGTATTGTACATTGACGACTTATGCTAGGAAAGCTTGAATTTCTCACAAAAATTAGTCATCAATTTGTTTACGAATGGTCTGCCATTGTCTGTGATAATGTATTGAGGCATACCATATCGATAAATGATGAGCATTCTAATGAAGTCAACAACATTCTCCTTTTTAACTTCCTTTAATGCAACCGCCTCTACCCATTTAGAGAAATAGTTGGTGGCAGCTAAAATGTATACATGATGCACAGAAGACTTAGGATCAAAGGTTCCTACAAAATCAAGTCCCCATGCCTTAAATCGCCAAGATGCCATGGTTGGATGTAGTGGCTTTGGAGGCTGGTGAATGAAGTTAGCATGAAATTGACATGTATCACACCTTTTTGTATAGTCACTACAATCACACCATGGTGGGCTAGTAATGGCCTATTCTTTTGTTGCAGTCATGTAACCTGGGTCCCGATTGATGCGCGTCACAAGCGCCGGCATGTGTTTCTTCCATTACCCGTTTCCCTTCTTCCTCATCCAGACAACGAAGCCAGAGACCAAGGAAGCATCGGTACAATGTTCCTTTGTAATAGAGGAAGCGTGAGGCTCTTCGTGAAATTTCTGTCTTGTGCCTCACATCACTCGGCAGCTTTCTATGCTTCAAGTAGCCAATAAGCAGCTGGTGCCAATCTTCCTTATCTATCACGCAAGCAGAGACTACTTTGACCTTTTCTTCACCATTATCATCAAGCGGTGTAACAACCCATTACCCGCAAACTGGAACATTAATGTTCCTTTTTGCCCCCAGCGCTAAAGTAGCTGCAAGGTTCGCAAGCGCATCAGCCATGTTGTTGGCACCCCTAGGGATATGTTCCAGCTTTACAATTTCTAGCCTATCCAATAGTCGTAATGCATACTTGTGGTACAGGATAAAATCATCCTTTTTCACCCCAAGTTCTTTTAGGAGTTGGTTGATGACCAACTGTGAGTCACAGTAGACATCAAGATCTTTAATACCCTCTCGATTACCATTTGAAGGCCTAGTATAAGTGCTTGATACTCGGCCATGTTATTAGATCACAGTTGGGTCAGCGCGAATGAACATGACAGAATGTGCTTTTCAGGAGAGACTAGTATAACTCTCCCTCCTACCCCATCATGTCTAGTAGCACCATCAAAGTATATTTCCCAAGGTGGGAAGACATCGACGCAGAATAGCACCTCCCCAAGAAGGTCATCACTTAGTTCCCAATTATCAGGAACTGGATGGTCTACTAAGCAGTCAATGCTTGGCCTTTAACGACCCTTTTGTGGTATATAAACCAAATCATACTGTTCTGGGATAACCGCCCACTTCGCAAGCCATCCATTCAGAACTGGTCTTGTCAAGATGTACTTAATTGGGTTAGCCTTAGAGATAACATGCACAATATGGGCCTGCATGTAGTGTCTTAACTTTTGAATAGCAATACAAAAGCCAAGCACATCTTTTCAATTAGTGAGTAATTAAGTTCAGCCCCAACCAATGTCCGACTCAGGTAATAGAGAGTCATCGCCTTGCCTTCTAATATACACTAAATGTCCTTGCACTCCTCGAAGCTCTTTGAGGTTCTTTGGTGGGGGCATGTCTCGAATTGCTTTTATCTTAGCTTGATCAATTTTGATGCCTCTATGTCAGACCAAAAAGCCTAGGAACTTGCCAGAAGTGATTCCAAATGCACATTTTAGTGGATTCTTCTTTAGTTGGCATGACAACAGTTTTAGAGGACTCAACTTCAGTTTCTGACAAGCGTGCCTCCTTTAGAGAGGGCGAAGAAGAGTCATTGCTGTAGTAATCTTCGACCTCGCAGATAGGAGATTGAAGTTAGAGGTTTTGAGTTTCATCCATCCAAGATGACGCCTTTTGTTGCGTCCTCAAGTCTTGGAGTTTGGATAAGGGTGGCACTATTTTCCCAGCGATGAACGGTGCAACAGCCTTCGCCATGCTCTCGCCTGCTAGAAGTGACGCTTGCGTCACAGGATCTATAAGAGAGAGATCCCGTGCTCTTCTTCTTCGAAGCTTAAGACGCGACATTTTTCGTGGTCATATTTTCTTTGAAGAGGAAGCTCGTAAGACTTGAAAGCCTTGATCATTAGGAGGAAGAGATGAGAGGTAGAGATGTCCCACTAGGCATGCCAAAAATTTATAAACACAAATTTCAAGACTAAAATAAATTAGACGGGAATTTGGGAACAAGATTGAATCTTTGTATTAATTTGAATATGGGTGCAATCTCTATTGAATACAATGAGTATAATGCTCTGATTCAATCTCCTTTGAATGAGTTTGCATGAGTTTTATCTTGAGAGAGTGCCTTACAGGCTTAATCGCAATCAAAATAAAAACTTGGTCTTCGAGGGAGGATGGCGCACGCGTTTATTATTTCCCTTCAAAGAGAGAATGTTTGAGTGTCGGTGATTTCTTTTAATTTTCCAACCTTTGAATCAAGGGGGTATGGGCCTGTTTATAGGAAAACTTCCCCCTCCCCCTTGAAAGTCAAGATGGGCTTTGACCTCATTTTGGGCCTTTAATAAGGTCTCATCTTAGATCGATTTGACTTAGGAGTCATTTACTTTGACTTTGACTTTGACATGGGAGTCTCTTAGGCTTAGGCCGAATATTGACCTGGAAGTCACCTCGGGCTTTGACCAGATCTTAACTTGGGAGTCATTTAACCTTTGACTTGGGAGTCGATTTAGGCTTTGACTTTTGACTTAGGAGTCAACTTAGACTTTGACCTTTGACTTTGACCTTGACTTGGTTTCGACTGCGCCTTCACTTGGAAGTCGTTCTGACTTGGGCGTGACTTGACGTGGAAACCGCTTGAGCCTTGATTTGGCCTTGGAGTTGGGTGTTGACTTGACTTGGGAGTCATTTGGGCTCCGACTTGAGAGTCTTCTGGCCCTGATTAAATGAATTAAAAGGATTGGCCCAAATATTTTATTTTATTTTATTTTCGGTACGGCACATAAATATTTTTAGTTCCTACAAGCCTCTCTCTCGCTCTCTCACACACTTATGCTTTAATAACTATGACTCTACCTTACTTATTACTACACTTCATAATATGTTGTTTAGGATCGTAGAAGTCCCTGATTTCATATTTACTGAGACGTACTATTTATTGTTAGAGCCAAAGTTGAATGTTAGAATTTTTTTTTTTAATTGTCGTCCTAATTGTTGTCCTATTTACTCTCGTGACCTTACAGTTGGGACCAACATGATTCAAGCCATTAAGTGTGATAATCTTGAGCATTGCCATATCCATGCTCTTTTGGGCAAGCTTGAAAAGAATATTGTTAGGGATGGCAATTCCTGACCCGAAATCAAAAACTTTTTGTCTTTATTATCACAAATTACACTTCTTCCCTTTTCCTTTTGTTTTGATTTTAACGCTAAATCATGGTTTTGCCCTTTTTCTTTTTAATTTTCTTTTACTTTAAGTTTTATTCGTTTTCATCATCGGTATAATAAATTATCTGAGAATCATTAATATTCATGTTAGGTTGAAACCAGACAGTATATTCGAAGGTGAGTTCTAATAAAGTTATGTTATTTTAAATTAAATCCATCGTAATTGGATATACTCTTTCTGGCAGAGTGATCAAATAATTTAATCTAACTTTATAGTGATTTAATAAGGTTTGTCTTATACTTCTAGTAGTACAGTCAAAAGATCTAAGATAGTCCCAAACTCTATCTTGTGTATAGTAATTTAAATTTGGTAAATTAAAACTTTGTCCTACCAAATAATCACCTTCATAGTTTAATCTATAGTTAGACTGTAATTTATTTTTATAGCTCATAATTCAGTCTTTAGTGTAATAAATACCGATTCAACTTTTTTAATTTGCGTTGGATTCTGATTATACACAAACCGCCAAATATGAAATAATGCAATTTGCTCTTTTCAATGAAATAATGCGCAAGTATCAAAAAAATTTTGGCTTATTTGTTTTTGTATTTTGTCAAAAGTGTACTAATTTAGTTCGTGGGTGGACTCTGATACCATTAACACACAGGTCTAGCAACTTTTTCTAGAAAAAGGATTAAAACTCTTTGCTGAGAAAACATAATTGAACAAAGAATAGATTAAAACTGGTTCAATTTTTCAAAAATGGTACTCGCGAAGTAATAAATCAAACTATCAACATAAAAATTCAGGAATTATACCTTCTTCTTCCTCAAAGTCTCTCCTGGAGATAAGTCGTTCTTCAGTCTACCGCCACGCCCTTTCCCTTCACGGGACTGGACTCACTTTGACTTACAACTATTTCTCTCCTCTCACGAATTTAGAAAGAATAATGCTATAGATTCGAGAGATTTTTTGAAGATAATTCTTTTTTATTACCAGGTTTCCCAAGAAAAGAGAAATTAAAACACGATAGCGAGCAGATAACTATTTCGGTGATCTGTTCTTCGCCAAAATGTTTCTGCCATTTTCTTCTAAGACAGTCATATTTATAATGCATTAAAGATATGCTCCTTCTGCTAAAGTCTGTACAGGGAGATAACTAGATAAGGTGATCTAATCATATCATACTAAGTGACCAATTTTTAGATATCTTATGATAACATAGGATAAAATAATAGTGGTCCTTGATGATAGCTGGCAATCTAGCATTGTAGTTGGCACTTGACAGTCTTGGCACTTTATTCGTTGATTGCATTTGATAATAATTTCAGACACGTGGCAGAAAAGTCCAAAGTCTTGAGATTCTGTAGAGATAAGGGGTGTAGTTATTGGCAAGATCTGGGCCTTATATCTGGTCTTTTTAAAGCAAAATCTTGGCCGTTATTACTAAAGCTTGTTTTTCTTCTTCTTTTTTAAGTAGTTCAGTGAATTTGCTTCTAACAGCTATGGATCCTTGAAGGTTCTCGGGTTCCAATTGAAGTAGAAAATTTAATAGTTCATCGTCATATTTTCCGCCCTGTATTCCTTCTTTTGTGACAAGGACGAAGTTAGTTCCTCATAATAAACATTTTAATCCGGATGCATAGAATCGATCTCCATGACATTTAACAGTTATAGCTCCGCTAGTTCTTCTGTAGTTTATCCATGATTCATTAAAGCGAATCTGATCAAATTTCTTAGAAGCTTCAATATTTAGCTGGAAGTTTTATGACACATAACCAACTTGAATAATGCTGATTTGGGAGTAGATAATTCCAATTTCGAAATCCTTCTCAGGTGGAATAGTATGGAACTTCAAAAAAATAGGACCTTGTTTCAAAATTTTTAGAGTTTGTATTATTTCTGTGGGGAAGTGTGATAGCTCTGTAAGTTTGTGGTCTGGACATACAAGATCAATACATCCAAATTCGGAAAACTGGTAGATGGTAGTTGGGTTTGCGCCAGTGCAAGCTGTGAGTCGAACAAATACAGATTTTTCTCCACTGTAAAAGATTTGTGGAGCTTCATTTAGTCTCCGGTAGACTTGCTGAGTAATCTTATAATATCCTGCAAGGAATGGGTCACAGATATCAAAAGGAACAAATCTTTTAGTTTGTGTATTTGCAGGTATAGTTCTTTTTGACAATAGTTTTGCCTTAAGTTCTAGCATTTACTTCTCCTTTTCGAGAAAGGGAGAGCTTGAACTAGGCTCAGTAAGAGTGAAACTAGTAGTTTGAATAGTTGGAGAAGTCATTAGCTTCACAGAACTAGTAGTCATTATAGGTGATATAGTTGAGGAGGTGGATCTCAGGGAGTTAATAGTTTTCAGAAGTTCTGAATTGACAATTCTTCCCTGTTCAAGATCCTTTCTCATATTGCTAATGATTTCGCTAGTTCCTTTAGCCAATTCTTCAGTTTTAATTCGAATATTTGCAACAAATCTTGAACTCCAGTTTCCAGATGCTCTAAATTTACTGTAACAGTTTCCTAGTATTCGTTGAAGTCAATGGTGATGTCTTCAAGCTCTTTGAGCCTTTCTAGAGTCGTCATTGTTGAGATATTCTACTTCTCTGGCTAAATAGTTTGCAAGTAAGCTATGATTTTCCCAAAACATGCTCATAAACAGCGTTAAATTGAGATAAAAAAGTTTGCCATCTATGAAGTTTTCTCACATGAGGTCCATTATCTAAAACTTTTTTAACAAAGGTAGTTACGGCTTTATTGTCAGTTAAGACTTTGAATGGTTTAGGTAAAAGAAATAATATCCACTTTTTAATTCGTCATATTATCGCTAAATTTTCCTTTTCTATTGTATTATAATTTTCTTCAGTTTAAGAAAAAGTTCCTCTATAATAACCATATATTTCGTTAAGATCAGTTTTTAATATTGCTGACCAGACTTTATCAGATGCATTGGTTTGCATTATTAAATTATCCTCTGGTTTGGGTAATTTTAACTGTGGTAAATTTTTGCATTCTTCTTTAAGATTTTTAACTATTTAAGTATGATAGTCGCTACATCCTTTCGTATTATTCTTTCTTAACAAACTTTGTAAGTCTTTCCTTTTCTTTGCTAGGTCAGGAATATAGGCACTAGCATAATTAAGTAATCCTAAAAATCTTTGAATTTGCTTTTTAGTTCTTAATTCATCAGGATATTCTATTATGTTCTTGAAAAATGATTTTGTAAAGATACCCAGTTATATCCTAATTCGAATCCTAAGAATTCAATTTTCTCTTGTTCTATAGTGGCTTTTTTCTTGCTTAGACATATACCTTCTTTTACAACAGTTTCTGTAAAGTGCTGTAGTTGGTCTCGATGCTCTTCTAGTGTTGTAGAACTTACCAATATATCATCAATGTAAACAACGAGAAAAGAGTTAAGGTGTTTAAAAGCATTATCCATTCTTCTTTGAAAGATTCAAGGTGCATTTTTAAGTCCAAATGGCATCACTATCCATTCATAAAATCCTTAAGGCATACTAAAACTTGTATATTTAATACTATCTTCTTCCATTTTAATTTGCCAGAATCCTTATTTACAGTCAAATTTTGAGAAGTATTTTTTATTTTTTACAAGGTTGATTAAGACTTCTTTATTGGGTAAGAAATAATTGTCTGTTTTGTAAATTAATTAAGTTTTTTATAATTTATAACCATTCTTGCTTTATTTCTTCTTTTTTCAGCTTCACTCATGGCCATAAAGGCTGGTGAAGAATAGTTTCCTTTTGATGGACGTATTAATCCTTTTTCTAATCACTCTTTGATTTACATAGAGAATTCTTTTATATCTTCAGGGGTATAAAGCATTGATTTTTCTTTGATGTAAACTTCTTCAGTTAATTCCATTTTAGCTTTGGGATGTTCAGATTTCCAAAACTGCAAAGGATTATCAGAATATATCTACTTTAGTTTATTAATTAAATCTTCTTTTATAATTATGTTAACTTGAAAAGTGAGTTTTTGTAGTTGTAGATGTATAGGAAGTGCAATTTGTTCATATCCATATCCACCACACTTCACGCGTACTCTGTAGGAGTGTTTTAAGGTAGGTATTTTTAATGTGTATCCACATTTTGTAGTGAGATAGACAGTATATGGAATTTATGTAAATTTAGCAAACTGCTTAACAAAATCATTTCCGAGTAGAATATCATATCCTGAGTTATATTGTAGGACTAGAGGAATATTAAGAATTTTATTTCAAAGCGTAATAGATACATTACTTTGAACTAATTGTAGAGAAGTGGTAGTAGGATGAACTCCTTTAATTTTAATTCTTCTATCAGATGGAAGTTTTTCCCATTTAGGGAGTTAAAAATCTTGAAAAAAGGTTACTTCAGATCCAGTATCTATTAAGGCAGTAGTTGTTATATCAGTTTCTTTAACTATTGTATCAATGTAAGTAAGAATGGGAAATTGTAATTGCTTCATATTCTGTAAAGAATAATAGTATTTTGTTTATCAATTAAAATGATTTGAGTGGGTTTTATATCATAAGGATCGAAGTGATCTAAAAAGTTCATTCCGAGTAAAATATGGTAATAATCATTATTGATAGAATGATTAATATAACATTCATATTCTAAAAGAATAAAACTAGGGTTTCATCATTATTTTAGATTTCATATTAAGAATAGATTTTCTCCCATCATAAGTAACAAAGTTATATTCAGATAAAGTGATAACTGGAATGCGTAAAGGTATACAATGATATTGTGATGCTCCAGTATCAATTAAGACCTTATTTACTATCCATTTTTGGCCATTAAAATATTCTAATTAACTTTATAAGTTGAATTAGTAGAGGTTGTTTTGATACTTTTAGGTTGAAATCTAGGTATTCTAGTTGTACTAAACATCTTGATAGAGTTGGTGGATTTACAGTTCTCATTCCCTTTTCTATATAAGAAAGTCGAGGTGCTCCATAACTTCTAGAAGCCTGTTCTTCTTCTACTAATTGAAAGTCAGTTAGGGTAGATAATCTTGCTTCTTGCATAGGAGATGGAATGACAGTGCTTATTGTTGAAAAGATAGGATCTATTGTTATTTTTCCAATTTGTTTTATTTCCTTTATTAGAAAATTAATATTAGAGAAAATATATAATCCTCTGTTGTAGAAAGATAATGCATCATTTCCTGATTGTAATCCTATGTCAGTTAGAAGTTTAAATTGTAAATTGAGAGTATCTTCAATATTTTTACTTCTTAAAGTGACTGAGTAATTAGGATAACATTCAAAATTTAATTTCTTAAAAGTAAGGTTACCTTGTAGTGTTCCTAAATGGCTATTTTGTACATTTGTAAATCTTTGATCATGAAGTGATAAAATGATAGGTGAGTTAATACCTTCTTTGAAACATGCTTTTACAGTGATTTGTATTCCTTGTAGATGAACATATTTAATTAAGTCTCAATCTCTTGCTAAAATTTCATCTAAAAATTTTCTAATTATTTCTTGAGTCATTAGTCTTAGTCTTATATTTCCTTGTAAGTGTTGAACATTAACAGGTTGTTCAGTTGTATATAATTTAAAATATCGTATTAACTTTCTTGTCAAGAAATCATCCATTTTCTTCATAAAGCATCTTGGGTCTTTTAGAGATAAATCAATTGCTATTATTTTTGAATATAGTTTTTGATTAAAGGTAATTACTCCTATATAGTTTTAATTATTTTCTTGTTCTTGTTGTTGTATTGTATATATTTCTTCAGTATTCAATTTTCGTATCTGAATAAATTTCTGTTTCAGATGTTTCTATCTCTTTTTCTGAGCTAACAGATTCATAGCAACTAGTAACTACATCATATTCAGTAGAGTTTATAAGGTAAAGTTCTTCTTGTATTTCTTCAAATTTTTCAGAAAATAATTTTACTATATTAGCTTTTCTTTTATAACAATCTATAGATTTGTGTCCAATCTCTCCACAGTTCCAACATTGACATGCTGTAGGTTTTTTATTTTATTTATAATATCTATTTTCTGAATTGAAATCTTCTTGAGATAGTTTCTCATGTCTAAAATGCTTACTATTTTTTTGTGGTCTAATAACAGATTTTTTGATTTTTGCTTTATTAGTTTTTGTTTTCTTTGACTTTAAATTCCTTCTTTTAGAAAATTGTTTCTTTGGTTTCCTTTTAACAGCAGTTTTCTTGGTTTCTTTCCTAAGGTTTTTTTTTTTTTTCTTAGGTCTATAATTGGGATAGTTTTCACATCCATATTGTCCTGGTTCTTTTATATCTTCACAACATAAAGTAACTTCTTTAATGTCTCTTTTTTGATTTTCTTGTAGGTACGACAAATCATTTCTCGGGTTATTATAGTTTGCGCTGCTGCTACAGATCTAAAGACTATGGGTTGTCTAGCAAATTCTTCAAATTTTTTTAGAGAAATGTTTATTCCATGGATTAGGAAATTTCTTTAGCAGTAATTGTATATAGGTTTCTTGATTTTCTATAGAATCATAAAGTTCATAATAATATTTGTCGAATTCACAAAAGAAACTCCTAAAGTTGCACAAGTTACAAATTCTTAGATTGGTTAATTTATATAGTGCTTCTCTTCTTCTTTCAATTCTTCCATTGTCTTGATTTTCTACATATTCATATCCTTCAAACTATCCGATAAGATATTTTACCATAAACCGTACTCCTTCTTCTATACTAATTACTAAGTTTCGTTTTACGTCTAATTCTATTAAGTTTCTTATACCAAGGGAGATTTCATTAAACCAGTTAGCTACTATTCCTTGAAATGAATTAATAATTAAGTTGTAGATGGCGTTTACGCCTCTATCATCATCAGCATAAATTGGTTCATACATTAGATTTAATATCATCGCTGCTTTCCACATATCCAAGGCTTTTCTTTAATCAGTTACACAATCTATATTTAGAAA
This sequence comes from Carnegiea gigantea, assembly GCA_029747015.1. Lineage (NCBI taxonomy): Eukaryota > Viridiplantae > Streptophyta > Magnoliopsida > Caryophyllales > Cactaceae > Carnegiea > Carnegiea gigantea. Next base: position 92,008 of record JAKOGI010002297.1, read on the forward strand.
ATATCCAAAATATGATGTTGGTTCTTGAATTAAAGGGGTTTTTGGTTTGAATTCTTCATTTATCATTGGCTTTCGTTTACTATTGTAGAAATATCGTCGGCCTTTGGCTTTGTGTTTATGCGTTGCTTTTGAATGGAAAGGATTTGAGCTTTCTCCTTGTTCGTAATAGGGATTGTTGCTTCTAACACTACCTGTTGGCACTCCTGGTTGCATATTTACTTGCTTTACCATTTTAGATATTTGTAGATCTTCAAATTCTGTTAATAGTTCTTCAATAGATTTATTATATTCTCCCATTATGAAGTTTCTTCTCACTTATTTTCAATAATTTGTTGAGATGTCTCTTCGTTTATCTTTAAAAGTCTTTCTTGATATCTTCTAACGTATTTTTCATCATCACTTTTGGGAGTTATTTTTTTCTAGGAGTTTAATCACTAATGGTTTGTGTTCTTTCTTTTGTTTAGGCTTCAAGACTCCTTCAAAGGTTATATTCATAAGTTGCATTTGTATTACGAGCTGTTGAATTGCTTCCTTTATTTCTTTTATGTCAATCTTTAGTTCTTTAAGTTCTGCTTCGATTTGAGGAAAACTCATTATTTAGTCTTGGTCATTAAACCAATATTCTGTATCAAATTGGTCTAGATTATTATCATTATCTAAGTTAAAATTTTCTATAAATTTGAGATAAGTTCTTCTTTCTTCTTCATAAACTAATAGGCTCAATCTATCTTCAGCTTTCCAGATTAATTATTTAGAACTATTATTTATTCGAAGGTAATCAAGTTTTTGAACATAATGATGTTCTCTTTGTATAACTTCTTCTTTAGAATAAGTTTGATATAAATTAAGTATAAATTCACAATTATGCTGAGAAGTTATTTTTAATTTTGGTATTTCAGGTTTTTCCATTATTGACAATAAATTCTCACAAGTCTTTCAATTAAAGTTATTATTTTTGATTCAAAAGTAGTACATTTATATATGTTTTGGCATAAATATTTTATCAGTTATAGCATATCAGCGTCTCCATAAATTCCATATTCTATTTCTTGCTTAAATTGTTCAAAGTTCATGTCTAAAGTTTTTTCTAATATATCCATGGCTTTCTTTAAAGTTTTCTTTGATATTTTTAATAGTTTAGCACTTTAGTCCCTAAAGTTTTCCATATTTGTAGGGGAAGTCCCTTTTTCTAATATATCCATGGCTTTCTTTAAAGTTTTCTTTGATATATTTAACAGTTTTGCACTTTAGTCCCTAAAGTTTTTCATATTTGCAGGGAGAGTCCCTCCATAAGTCCCCCCATAGATGAACTTTGAACAATTTAAGCAAGAAATAGAATGTGGAATTTCTAGAAACACCAATATGCTACAACTGATAAAATATTTATGCCAAAATAGATATAAATATACTATTTTGAATCAAAAATAATAACTTTAATTGAAAGACTTGTGAGAATTTATTCTTAATAATGGATTAAAAATAACTTCTCAATGTAATTGTGAATTTATACTTAATTTGTATCAAACTTATTCTAAAGAAGAAATTATACAAAGTAACATTATTATGTTCAAAAACTTGATTACCTTTGAATAAATAATAGTTCTAAAGAACTAATATGGAAAGCAAAAGATAGATTGAACCTATTAGTTTACGAAGAAGAGAGAAGAATTATCTTGAATTTATAGAAAATTTTGACTTAGATAATGATAATAATCTAGACCAATTTGATATAAAATATTGGTTTAACGACCAAGACTAAATAATGAGTTTTTCTCAAATTGAAGCAGAACTTAAAAAACTAAAGACCGACATAAAAGAAGTAAAGCAAGCAATTCAACAACTCGTAATACAAATGCAACTTATGAATATAACCTTTGAAGAAGTCTTGAAGCCTAAACAAAAGAAAGAACACAAACCACTAGAAATTAAACTCCCAGAAAAAATAACTCCCAAAAGTGATGATGAAAAATACATTAGAAGATATCAAGAAAGACTTTTAAAGATAAACGAAGAAACATCTCAACAAATTATTGAAAATAAGCAAGAAGAAACTTCATTATGAGAGAATATAATAAATCTATTGAAGAACTATTAAAAGAATTTGAAGATCTACAAATATCTGAAATGGTAAAGCAAGTAAATATGTAATCAGGATTGTCAACTGGTAGTGTTAGAAGCAAAAATCCCTATTACGAACAAGGAGAAAGCTCAAATCCTTTCCATTCAAAAGAAACCCATAAACACAAAGCTAAAGGCCGATGATACTTCTACAATAGCAAATGAAAGCCAATGATAAATGAAGAATTCAAACCCAAAAACCCTTTAATTCAAGAACCAGTACCATATTTTGGATATTTTCTAAATGTAGATTGTGTAACTAATAAAAGAAAAGCCCTAGATATGTGGAAAGCGATGACGATATTAAATCTAATGTATGAACCAATTTATGCTGGCGATGATAGAGACATAAACGCCATCTATAATTTACTTATTAATTCATTTCAAGGAACAGTAGCTAACTGGTTTAATGAAATTTCCCCTGGTATAAGAAACTTAATAGAATTAGACATAAAACGAAACTTAGTAATTAGTATAGAGGAAGGAGTATGGTCTATGGTAAAATATCTTATCGGACAGTTTGAAGGATATGAATATGTAGAAAATCAAGACAATACAAGAATTGAAAGAAAAAGAGAAGCACTATATAAATTAACCAATCTAAGAATTTGTAACTTGTGCAACTTTAGGAGTTTCTTTTGTGAATTCTACAAATATTATTATGAACTTTATGATTCTACAGAAAATTAAGAAACCTGTATACAATAACTGCTAAACAAATTTCCTACTCCATGGAATAAACATTTCTCCGAAAAATTTGAAGAATTTGCTGGACAACTCACAGTTTTTACATCTATAGCAGCAGCTCAAACTATTGTACTCGAGAAATGATTCGTCTTTGCCTACAAGAAAATCAAAGAAGACACAATAAAGAAGTTACTTTATGCTCTGAAGATATAAAAGAGGACAATTTGGATGCGAAAACTATCCCAATTATAGACCTAAAAGAAAAAGAAACCTTAGGAAAGAAACCAAGAAAACAGCTCCCAAAAGGAAACCAAAGAAACAATTTTCTAAAAGAAAGAATTTAAAGTCAAAGAAAACAAAAACTGATAAAACAAATATCAAAAAATCTGTTAATAAACTATAAAAAGTAGTAAGCATTTTAGACATGAGAAACTATCTCAAGAAAATTTTAATTTAGAAAATAGATATTATAAAAGAAATAAAAAACCTACAACATGTGAATGTTGGGACTGTGGAGAGATTGGACATAAATCTATAGATTGCTATAAAAGAAAAGCTAATACAGTAAAATTACTTTTTTAAGAATTTGAAGAAATAAAAGAAGAACTTTACCTTATAAACTCTATTGAATATAATGTAATTACTAGTTGCTATGAATCTATTAGCTCAAAAAAGAGACAGAAACATATGAAACAGAAAGTTATTTAGATACAGAAAATAAATACTGAAGAAATAGATACAATACAGTAACAAGAACAAGAAAATAATGAAAACTATACAAGAGTAATTACCTTTAATCAAAAACTATATTCAAAAATAATAGCAATCAATTTATCTCTGAAAGACCCAAGAAGCTTTATAAAGAAACTGCATGATTTCTTAACAAGAAAGTTAATACGATATTTTAAATTATATACAACTGAACAACATGTTAATGTTCAACACTTATAAGGAAATATAAGACTAAGACTAATGACTGAAGAAATAATTAGAAAATTTTTAGATGAAATTCCAGCAAGAGATTGAGACTTAATTAAATATATTCATCTACAAGAAATACAAATTGCAGTAAAAGCATGTTTCAAAGAAGTTATTAACTCACCTATCATTTTATCACTTCATGATCAAAGATTTACAAATATACAAAATAGCAATTTAGGAACACTACAAGGTAACCTTATTTATAAGAAATTAATTTTCGAATGTTATCCTAATTACTCAGTCACTTTAAGAAGTAAAAATATTGAAGATACTCTCAATTTACAATTTAAACTTCTAACTGATATAGGATTACAACTAGGAAATAATGCATTATCTTTCTATAATAGAAGATTATATATTTTCTCTAATATTAAATTTTTGATAAAAGAAATAAAACAAACTGAAAAAATAACAATAGATCCTATCTTTTCAACAGTAAGCACTATCATTCCACCTCCTATGCAAGAAGCAAGATTACCTACCCTAACTGACTTTCAATTAGTAGAAGAAAAAGAGGCTTCTACAAGTTATGAAGCACCTAGACTTTCTTACACAGAAAAGGGAATGAGAATTGCAAATCCGCCAACTCTATCAAGAAGTTTAGTACAACTAAAATACCTAGATTTCAGCCTAAAAGTATCAAAACAACCTCTACTAATTCAACTTATAAAGTTAATTAGAATATTTTAATGGTCAAAAATGGATAGCAAATAAGGTCTTAATTGATACTAGAGCATCATAATGTGATTGTATACCTTTACCTATTCCAGTTATCACTTCATCTGGATATAACTTTGTTACTTATGATGGGAGAAAATCTACTCTTAATTAGAAATCTAAAATAATAATGAAAACCCCTAGTTCTATTCTTTTAAAATATGAATGTTATATTGATCATTCCATCAATAATGAATATTACCATATTTTACTCGTAATGAACTTTTTAGATCACTTCGATACTTATGATATAAAACCCACTCAAATCATATTAATTGATAAACAAAATACTATTATTCTTGATAGAATATGAAGCAATTACAATTTCTCATTCTTACTAACATTGATACAACAGTTAAAGAAACTGATATAACAACTACTGCTTTAATAGATACTGGATCTGAAGTAACCTTTTTTCAAAATTTTTTACTCCCTAGATGGAAAAAACTTCCATCTGATAGAAGAATTAAAATTAAAGGAGTTCATCCTACTACCACTTCTCTGCAATTAGTTCAAAGTAATGTATCTATTATACTTGGAAATAAAATTCTTAACATTCCTCTAGTCCTACAATATAACTTAGGATATGATATTCTACTCGAAAATGATTTTCTTAAGTAATTTGCTAAATTTATACAAACTCCATATACTGTCTATCTCACTATAAAATGCGGACACACATTAAAAATACCTACCTTACAACACCCTTACAGAGTACGCGCGAAAGGTAGTGGATATGGATATGAACAAATTGCACTTCCTATACATCTACAAGAACAAAAACCTACTTTTCAAGTTAACATAATCAAAAAAGAAGATTTAATTAATAAACTAAAGCAGATATATTCTGACAATCCTTTGCAGTTTTGGAAACCTGAGCATCCTATAGCTAAAATAGAATTAACTTGAGAAGTTTACATCAAAGAAAAACCAGTGCTTTATACCGCTGAAGATATAAAAGAATTCTCTATACAAATCAAAGAGTTATTAGAAAAAGGATTAATACGTCCATCAAAAGGAAGCTATTCTTCTCCAGCCTTTGTGGTCATGGATGAAGCTGAAAAAAGAAGAAATAAAGCTAGAATAGTTATAAATTATAAAAAACTTAATCAATTTACAAAAACAGACAAATATGTCTTACCTAATAAAGAAGTCTTAATCAATCTTGTAAAAAATAGAAAATACTTCTCAAAATTTGACTGTAAATTGGGATTTTGGCAAATTAAAATGGAAGAAGATAGTATTAAATATATAGATTTTAGTACATCTCAAAGATTTTATGAATGGATAGTTATGCCATTTGGACTTAAAAATGCGCCTAGAATTTTTCAAAGACGAATGGATAATGCTTTTAAACACCTTAACTCTTTTCTCCTTGCTTATGTTGATGATATATGATAAGTTCTACAACCCTAGAAGAACATCGAGACCATGTACAACAATTTGCAGAAACTGCTATAAAAGAAGGTATATGTATAAGCGAGAAAAAAGCCAGTATAGAACAAGAGAAAATTGAATTCTTAGGATTCGAATTAGGATATAACAGTATATCTTTACAAAATCATATTTTAAGAAAAATAATAGAATACTGATGAATTAAGAACTAAAAAGCAAATTCAAGGATTTTTAGGATTACTTAATTATGCTAGTGCCTATATTCCTAACTCACCAAAGAAAAATAAAGACTTACACTGTTTGTTAAGAAAGAATAATACAAAAGGATGGAGCGACTATCATACTCAAATAGTTAAAAATTTTAAAGAAGGCGGCAAAAATTTACCACAATTGAAATTAGCCAATCCAAAGGATAATTTAATAATGCAAACCGATACATCTGATAAAGTCTGGTCAGCAGTATTAAAAACTTATCTTAACGAAATATGTGGATATCATAGCGGAACTTTTTCTCAAACTAAAGAAAATTATAATACAATGGAAAAGGAAATTTTAGCGATAATACGAGGAATTAAAAAGTAGAGATTATTTCTTTTACCCAAATCATTCAAAGTCTTAACTGACAATAAAGCCGCAACTACATTTGCTAAACAAGTTTTAGATAATGGACCTCTTATGAGAAAACTTCATAGATGGCAAACGTTTTTTTGTCTCGTTTTAACGTTGTTATGAGCATTTTTCAGGAAATCATAACTTTCTTGTAGACTATTTAACCAGAGAAGTAGAATATCTCGACAGTGACGACTCCAGAAAAGGTTAAAGAGCTTGAAGACATCACCATTGACTTCAACGGATACTTGAAAACTGTTACAGTAAATTTAGAGTATTTGGAAACTGGAGTTCAAGATATTATTGCAAATATTCGAACCGAAACTGAAGAATTGGCTAAAGGAACTACCGAAATCATTAGCGATATGAGGAAGGATCTTGAATAGGGAAGAACTGTCATTTCAGAACTTCTGAAAACTATTAACTCTCTGAGATCCACCTCCTCAACTATATCACCTATGATAACTACTAGCTGCGAAGCTAATGACTTCTCCAATATTCAAACTACTACTTTCACTCTTATTGAGCCTAGTTCAAGCTCTTCCTTTCTCGGAAAGAAGAAGGAAATGCTAGAACATAAGGCAAAACTATTATAAAAAAGAACTATATCTGCAACTACACAAAATAAAAGATTTGTTCCTTTTGATATCTATGACCCATTCCTTGCAGAATATTACAAGATCACTCAGCAAGTCTACTGAAAACTAAATGAAGCTCCACAAATCTTTTACAATAGAGGAAAATCTTTATTTGCTCGACTCACAGCTTGCACTTTCGCAAACCCAACTACCATCTACCAGTTTTATGAATTTGGATATATTGATCTTGTATATCCAGTCTAGGGGTGGCAATGGGGTGGGTGCGGGGTGGGTTTAACCATACTCTCACCCGTACCCATTTTCAAAACTAATACTCATACCCATACCCACACTCATCGGGTATTTGTAAAGTTATACACATATCCATACCCATTAGGTATAGCGGGTATGCGGGTTTTACTCGGGTATATATTGATAAAAAAGAATTAAACTCATTGTACCCATATTCGATATCAAATACTCAATATGTCACATTAATATCAAGCTTCCGGCAGCATATCATATCATATCAAATACAACTAAAAATTTGCCAATCAAAACAATAAATTGGCACTTGACAATTACAATTTTAAACAAAATGTTCTGCCGAAATTTAGAATATCATATAACTCAAAGCAACTAGCAAATTATTCAGGTACAAGTAACAAATTAAAACTTTAAACGGTTTTATATGGGGCGCGTATGAGACGGTTACGGGGCGGATATTGATAAAACAAGTATGTGCGGGTATGAGGCGGATACTCGTACCCATACCCATACCCATACCCTTACCCATTTTAGCAATACCCGCCCCATACTCATTTTTTTCAATTTCCGCCACCCATACCCATACACATTGGGGCGGATTTTGCAGGTTTTAGGAGGGTACGTGTTTTTTTGCTAGCCCTAATGCAGACCACAAACTCACAAAACTATCACACTTCCCTACAGAAATAGTCCAAACTCTGAAAACTTTCAAACAAGGTCCTATTTTTGTGAAGTTCCATACCATTCCACCTGAGAAGGATTTCGAAACTGAAATTATCTACCCCTGCATCAACATTATTCAAGTTGGTTATATGTCAGAAAACTTTTGGCTAAATATTGAAGGTTCCTAGAAATTTGATCAGATTCTTTAATGAATCATGGATAAACTATAGAAGAACTGGCGGAGCTATAGCTGTTAAATGTCATGGAGATCGATTCTATGCATCCGGACTAAAATATTTATTACGAGGAACTGACTTCGTCCTTGTCACAAAAGAAGGAATACAGGATGGAAAATATGATGATGAACTATTAAATTTTCTACTTCAACTGGAACTCGAGAACTTCCAAGGATCAATAGTTGTTAGAAGCAAATTCGCTGAACTACTTAAAAAAGCAGAAGAAAAACAAGCTTCACTACTAAGGGCCAAGATTTTGCCTTAAATAGACCAGATATAAGGCCCAGATGTTGCCAACAACTGCACCCCTTATCTCTATAGAATCTCAAGACTTTGGACTTTTCTGCCACACGTCCGCAATTATTATCAAATGCAATCAATGAATAAAGTGCCAAGACTGTCAAGTGTCAACTACAATGCTAAATTGTCAGCTATCATCAAGGACCACTATTATCTTATCTTATCTTATCATAAGATATCTAAAAATTTATCACTTAGTATGATATGATTAGATCACCTTATCTAGTTATCTCCCTGTACGAACTTTAGCAGAAGGAGCATATTTTTAATGCATTATAAAAAGGACTATCTTAGAAGAAGAAGGTAGAAACATTTTGGGTGAAGAATAGATCACCCAAATAGTTATCTGTTGGCTATCGTATTTTAATTTCTCTTTTCTTAGGAAACCAAGTAATAAAAAAGAATTATCTTCAAAAAATCTCTCGAATCTATGTCATTATTCTTTCTAAATTCTTGAGATGAGAGAAATAGTTTGTAAGTCGAAATAAGTCCAATAAAGCCCATGAAGAGAAAGGACGTGGCTGCAGACTGAAAAACGACTTATCTCCATGAGAGACTTTGAGAAAGAAGAAGGTATAATTCCTGATTTTTTATATTGATAGTTTGATTTATTACTTTGGGAGTACCATTTCTGAATAATTGAACCAATTTTAATCTATTCTTTGTTCAATTATGTTTTCTCAGCAAAGAGTTTTAAACCTTTTTCTAGAAAAAATTACCAGACTGTGTGTTAATGGTATCAGAGTCCACCCATGAACTAAATTAGTACACTTTTGACAAAATACAAAAACAAATAAGCAAAAATCTTTTTGATACTTGCGCATTATTTCATTGAAAAGAGCAACTTGCATTATTTCGTATCTGGTGGTTTGTGTATGATCATATAAAATGTAGGTGCCTAAATCCAATGCAAATTAAAAAAGTTGAATCGGTATTTATTACACTAAAGACTGAATTACGAGTTATAAAAATAGATTACAATCTAACTCTAGATTAAATCAAGAAGGTAATTATCTGGCAGGAGAAAGTTTTAATTTACCAAATTTAAATTACTATACATAAGATAGAGTTTGAGATTTCCTTGGATCTTTTGACTGTACTACTAGCAGTGTAAGACAAAACTTATTAAATCACTATAATGTTAAATCAAATTATCTTATCACTCTACCAGAAAGAGTACATCCAATAAAGATAAATTTAATTAAAGATAACATAACTTTATTAGAGCTCACCTTCGAATATACTGTCTGGTTTCAATTTACAATGAATATTAATAACTGTCAGATAACTTATTATACCGATGACGAAAACGAATAAAACTTAAAGTAAAAGAAAATTAAAAAGAAAAAAGGACAAAAGCGTAATTTAGCGTTAAAATCAAAACAAAAGGAAAAGGGCAGAAGTGTAATTTGCAATAATAGCAACAAAAAGTTTTTAATTTCGGATAAGGAATTACCACCCCTATTAATGGGATACTTAGGCAGAGAACCAGAATCATCCCTTAGTAAGCACGCTAAAACTAGAGAGCAACAATTGAGTAAGCGTGCTATTGAAGAAAAAATAAAAGAGATTGACGCTCCTCGTCAGGAGACTATTCTTCAATTGAATTTATAGCAAGACGCACATGATGGACATCTAGAGGTGAATACCCGCACTACGCCACTAACGCAATACTTGAAGGCTTGAAGCACTTGGAGACGTACAAGTCAGACAAGGTTTTCCAGATTACAAGGAGATTGCAATAAAGTCTAAAGTGAAAGAGAGTCATTGGCAATTTCTTTAGCCATTACCTAGATTTTCTATTTTCTCCAGCACATTTGAATCAAAACCAAAAAACCATAATGTTCGCATCATACGTCCCTCATAGTTGGTTCGAACATTGTCCAATTGATGCACCATGAATTATTCCCTTCTTTGAATCAAGTGGTTGAGTTTCTTCTAACAGGGAGAGAATGATGCACCATAAATTATTCTCTTGTTCTTCTCATTTGGAAAGGAGTTGGAAGCGGAAAAGAGTTGGAATTAGTTGGAAATAGTCAAAGAATTTGTAAGACACTTGAAGTAGCTATAAGAAAGATTGTGGAAAAAGTTAGGATGAGTTCCAAAAAAGGCCTCACTTCAAATTTTAACAGCGCAAGCCCTCAATTGATTATAATCTACCCTGCCTTTTTATGTTTAGGAGTTTTAACTTTTAACTTGACATGTTCTGCTAGTACACGTTTTTGCAGGTTCAGCTTTTGTTGCTATCTCGATTTAGGTTTGTGCTATATAGGGCGATATTCGCAGCAGCACGTTGGCATACCAGAAGTGATAATCGGCATCTCACATTAAAATTGGAATAAAAATTTGCACAGAAACTTCGAAGCCAAAAAAACAAAAAGGACAATGAGCCACTGGTACGAATTGTATATGAATTGTACATGTTGACGAAAAGCAATCTTCACATTTCTCCAACTTTAAGATCTGTACACTGATTAGGAAAGAAACCACATCTTTTCTTTTCTTCTCAAATGAGTGGAAAACTAGCCCACATAATTAAGCAGCTGGGTCACCCCTAAAAACCCCACTACAAAATACAATCCAGTCCCCACAAAATCAACCTCTGCTTTGCGTTAAGGCAAAGTCCTGGTGCTGAGTGCAATTGTGCAAAAGCTATGGTTCCTTGACCATAGATAACAAACGCATTCCTGTATTCCATAAGGGGTCCAACGGTTTTGCCTCAAGGCAAGGTTCATCAAGGATGATGTTCGGGTCTTCCTACTCGGATTCGCTGTCCATACTCTCGAGTCCTTTTAACCCCCTTCGCTTTGGCTGCAAAATATGTTCATGATCCATCAACATGAAGTACAAGAAATGCAACAATGGAGGGGCAACAGATGTTGAGTGAAATGAAAGATCAGTTTCAATACAACATTTTCCAATACCCACCTCACCTAAATGGGAGTCCATTAGGGTAGGATTTGAGGCTTCGGCTCCCAGAGTCTCACGACTGAAACCAAAATCGCATTTTGAATCCTTACTCTCAACTCTCCTTAAATTTTCGAAATCTTTAAAAAGCTTTCAAAATTAGTTCACATGAAATGAAAAATTGAACATGGCAAATAAGCAGAAATGGAAGGCTATACGATCAAAAGGCAACAACTGACAGTTGTGCTGTAACAGAAAGTAGGGCAGGCAGGCCAGGCTAGTGGGTTATTGTGAATAAACAAAGAATTCATTTCATACAAAGTCAACAATTTATGCGGCCTCTGCATCCTGAGAATGCAAATGGTACTATCAATCAAATTTTTTAAAAAAGGGGTGTGTTTCCATGAAAACAAGTTTGATTCAGAGCCTTTAGCATACTGTTGGTGTTAGGCACTGAAAACCTCCCCAGGTCTGGGGGTAATGTTTTGGGATGATTAGGGAGAACGTTATCGAAACAAAGCCAACTCCTAGGGTCCTAATCAAGGACACCTGTGCATTTTTGGGGAGGAAATCAACTAGTTTGATGTGAATCAGCCCATTTGGCCGGTTAAAGTACTAGTTAATAGTTATAAAACACAGACTATACATAGATTGAATTAGTAGCTGTTCATCTCCAAAAAAGCTAATTCAAATACAAGCTTAAAAAGGAACTCTTTTTGTCTTGTGTAGAAACAGAACATGGGCGCTCAGCCAAAAATAAAAATAAAAATAAAAATAAAAAGAAACATAAGTGAAATTCAAACCAATTTTCTCTTTTTACAACTTTTGAACACTTTATCAGTTGAACTTATTAACCTCTATTTTTGTCCCTCATTTACCAAATTGGAGATATTGATCCATTATTACCTAGGGTTTATTCAAAAGAAGCCAGCCCAAAAGACTAAAGAACTAGTGTTCAGTGGCCCAAATGCCTACCCTTCTGTCATCTTCACCAGGGAAAACACGAAAGCGATTAAAAAAAAAAAAAAAAAAGGGAAGAGAACGTCGAAGCGTAGAACAAGTCCCTTTCTTTTTCTTATTTTTTTTTTTTTTAAAAAATTATCCGCAACCGTGAAAGGGTATATTAGTCTTCATTGACGGACGGAGTTCCCGTAAATCCAAATTCAAACCGGCTATACGCAGATTCTTTTAATTTTTAAATTAAATTAATTTTGGGAGATAAAATGCTCCCAGTTTGTGATTTTTATTTATGAGCCAATAATTATGCCGCCACAACCGAAGGACATCGAAGCCCATCCGACTCAACCCACTCCAGCCTTAGAGATTTGAACAGCAGCCGAAACGAAACGATAGGGTCACGGATAAAGTGAGCTGACTCTTAATGAATGAAATAAATAAAAGAAAGAAAGATAAGCATATATTACCTTCTTCGCACTCTTTCTCTCTCTGACTTCATACCTTGCCCTTGTCAAGTCCGATAGCCAAAGCCCTGGAAAACAATACTGCACCCACAAAACCAAACCGAAATAAATTCAAACTTAGACCCTGTTCTTTTTGTGGATCAATTTTAAAATATCAACCTCAATTCACTTCAACCTACTTCAACCCACTTTAATCCACTTCAATCTACTTCAACCGACTTCCACTATTTTAGCCAAGTTCAATTTATCACATAAAAAAATTCAATCCACTTCAATCTACTTCAACCTGATTCAACTCACATCAACCTACTTTACCCTTTTATCCACTTCAATTTACCTACGAAAAGAATAGGTCCTTAATTACAAATCAACTTTGGAAAAAAAAATCCCACACCTAATCAAAAATTTTCCAAATCCAGGCACAGTCGTAAAGTCCTGCCTAAGCAAGGTACATGTAACAGCTTTCTTTAAGTAAATTATACTGAGGTAATTTATGAGCTGCCCTACTCTCTAAAATACTCTTATACACCCCACAACAGTACAAAATACAAACGCTAAAAAATCCAAATATATGCATTTATTTAATAAATTTCCCTGTTTTTCCCCCCAAAAAAAAAAAAAGTTCCAAACAATTTCCTTTTCTTTTTTGCCCGATCTTTTTCTTAAAGAAAAAAACTCCTCAAACCCGTATATTTTCACATGATCTTCAACAAAAATGAAGATTTCCCCTCCCATAAAGTAAAACATACTTAGATTTATAAACCCAGGCACACAATACAATTTTGGCACTACACTTCAAGCTAAAAAGAGGAGGAAAAAAAGCAGCAAATGACTTTAGCCTCAAAAAATAAAAGGACACAAATAATTGTTTTATTTAGTGGTTAATTAATATTACCTGGAGGGCTCTATCAACCGCTTTAGCCCTCTTCTTGGGCCTGTGGGGGAGCTTAGTGCCCTTCATAGCATAAAAATCATCTTCCTTCTCCTTCCTTGAAAGTGAGATGTAGATCCTTGGCCATTCAACCACTTCACCATTACCCTTCTCAGCTTCAGCCACCGGCAAACGAGCCATGGTGGTTCCTTGATGATGATGATGATGATGATGATACCCGCCATTATTGTTCTCTTGCTCAGCTAATTCAACCTGGTGATGATGGTGATGATTTCCATTCCCTAATGAATCATCAGACTTCACCTTCCTAATAGACCCAGATCCAGATACCTTGTTATCGTTCTTCTCTAAACATGACGGCGATCGCTTGCCAATACTAGATCTAGAGATCCCGCGGCTGCTTCCAATTCCATTTCTTGATGGCGATGCTCCGTTTGTACAACCCATTTGATCGGTTAAGCTTCTAATAGAAAAAGGAAACAAATTGAATCAATATCAATATATGAAGAGTTCAAAACTGAAAACGGAACAAAGTAGAGTAACCAACAATAACTCTTAGTGTGAATCCCGCTGAATAAAGTATCTACACGGAGGTCGACTCTGGCAAATTCTCTGAAAAAATTTGAGTGAAGCGAAAGAAAGTAGAGAAGACAAAGTGGGTGATTCAGAAAGTCATGATTTATGACCTAATCAGGGTTCAATTTTACTTTTATGTAAGTAAACCACCCAAAAAATTAAAAGAAAAAGAAAATTAAAAAGATGGCAATGGCCAAACCTTATTAGCTGAACAAGTTCCCAAACGTGAATCAGTAGTGAAGGCACATGAGATACTTGGTATTGGAGGAGAGAGAGGAACGCGAAAAAGCAGTTTATATAATAAACCCCAAACAAGAATTGACTGGAACAAATGAATTCTTTCCCATCTGGAGGGCATATGGGTAAAAATGGGTGAGAAAATTTAGTTTTTCTTCCTCAACAAACCAGATTTTCAGATCCAGAAATTAGCAGCATCAGAAAAAGCCAAAAAAAAAAAAAAAACCAGAGAAATTAACAGGGGAAGCACAGCCATACTCATGATTTAGAAATCAGAACAGTCAAAACAACAATTCAGTATTAATTATCAACCCATAACAAATACACCCAGCAAAAAAAAGGGGGGAAAAACCCCTGAAAAGACCAAAATTATTACCTGTTCTTGGAAGGGAGGAAGCCATGACCATCTTTGGCATAGAGCAAACCATTAGGCCTAACCCTAGTGGTTCCCCCACTTCTGCTGCCATTGTTGCTGGAAGTAGAAGCAACAGAAGGAGGATGAAGAGGAGGTGGCATTGCAATGGCTGATTGATGCTTTTCTGCCATGGATCTGCCCTCAGTTCTTGAGCACCTCGATCTCTTTCTCTGACCCCATTGAAGCAGCACGTCACGGCTAGGACTACTGCTTTCGTGGCTGTGGATGGAACTTGAGATGTGGGTGTTAATGTTATGCCCAATTTGATGCTGTTCTTGATGTTGTTGAGATGGAGGATGTGGATGTTGTGTTGAAGTGCTGATTCTGCCGTTTTCTGGGCAATTTTGATCTTCTTTGCTTGATTTGAAATGAGTGTTGGATTTTCTGACACTGCTTGAGGGGAGATTATCTGGGCTCATTGTTTGGTACCTATTAAGAAACAGAACAAACCAATGTTAATACTCAACTTAAAAGTATGAAAAGTTGGAAGAATTTGTGTAATCTGAGATCTGGGTTTTGGGCTTCTCATCAGAAACTGCAAGATCTGCTGAGAAGATTGAAACAGAAGATCGAGACAAGTTGGATGAACTTTGTACATTTAGGGTTTCTGTAATAATTTCTGAGCTCCATTGCTTTGAAATCGTGAGATATGGATCCCAAATCGTTGCATTTCAGTTGAAGTCAAAAAATCTACTACTCTTACGTAGTAGCATTTTTATTTTGAAGAAATCAAAAACTGCCGACTCTCAAGATGAAAACTTCTGCTCAAAATTATCTTTCAAACAAATTAGAGGAACCATCGAGTTTTCAAAGAACCTCAAAATCTCAACCGATGACATTTATTTTCAACAAAAATCCATGGAAATGAAGACCAAACTTTCTTCAAGACAGAAATTCAACTGCTTTTTAACATTAAAAAAATCGCTCAGAAAATTTCTTTAGATAAACATAAATTGAACATATCAGTAGCAAAATTAAACGATCTCATCTTCTCATCAACCGCTAAGATCCCAAATCAGAACGTAGAAGACAGAGAGAGACTCTTGGAAGGAGAAAAAAACACAAATTCTAGAGAGAAACTTGAGAGCATTACATTGTGAATCAAAACAGCAGATGACCATCAAAGCTTCGCCAGTTTCACATCATAGCAATGGAAATCTCTCCAAAATCAACATATTTCGCAGACGAACAACAAATTTGGAATTCAGAAAGGCCAGATTACTTCGAAAGTTGCAAATCTGGGTGTTAGATTAAAAGAGCGGAAATTTTCACGACTGCAAAGGGATTGAGTGGAGACTGGAGAGAGAGAGAGAGAGAGAGAGAGAGAGCATTGAGATGAAGGAAGGAGGAGCAGGAGTGCTCGTGTGCTGTGTTGGTATAAAAAATAGCGACGAAATAATTATGGTCGACTTGCAGAACGATTATAGAGTTGGGGGGGGGGGGGTTGTATCAGGGGGAGAGGGGGAAACAAAGGGCAAAATAATAGCAACTAAAAACAGAGTTGTGAGGTCGTAAATACCCCTGCGGCTATTGCTTTTTTTTTTTCCCCCCTTTTTTTGGGCACCTGGAATTTTGGGTTTTGCAGCTGGGCTTTTCGTTTCTCTTTGTGAAATGTGGCCGGTGAAGGGAGAGATGAGAGAGTCTGAGCCACAGCCCTAGACGACTGGTAAAATCTCATCGAATTCAACCATCTGAATTTATCAGATCTCCCCCCCCCCCCCCCACACAACCCCCAAAAGAATATTTATTAATTTTTTTGTTTGAATTTCAAGTAAGATCAACCGGATATGTCCAAATTTAACTTGAAATTGGCTCTTGGTATGTTATATTTGGATCCGAATTTCATTTTTTTAAAAGATTGATTTTAGTTTTGGGCTAAGACCTCATTTCCAACCCAAATTGAAAATATTAAGAGAAAACAACAACATGCGGGCCCATATATAAGGTTATATTAGAGCATTCCCAGCCAGAGTTCTAATTTTGAAATTCTGCCCTACCACGTCAGCAAAAGTTCCACAATTTTGTAAATTGCATTCCATCACTTCTCTAACCTATGGAACTCAATTTTAATCATCCAATAAAAATATTTATCATGGACCCACCTTATAACACACAACATATTTTTTAAATTATTTAAAAATTATATACTTACCTCAAAAAAAACAAAAAAATATTAAAAAAGGCAAAAGGTGGCTTGCGGGGAGCCACGGGCAGGTGTTTTCCCCCGCGTGGCACGCCTCCCTCTCCCCTCTCATGTGTTGACAAGTGGCCATGTGGGGGCCCGCGTTCCCGTATTTTGTGTTCAGCTGCGAGTGCTCTTAGAAAAAAAAACCTAGGCACTCCTAATCTATCATTCACTCTCTATCTCTAAAACCTTCTATTTGGAATTCTCTATCTCTAAAACCACCATCATCCCCTTTCAACATTTATGCCAACGACCATCACACAAATAGAAGCTAGTCCTTCCTTGGATCGACCTACTGTCAACAACATTTTGTCATCATCCATTTACCACCGGTAGTTTTCAGATATGATTGCCAACTATTCTACGATGGTAGCCCTCTGTCCACTTGAACCAGCCACCGGAGCCATCAACTATTGCCCACGTATTGTGGGTTGCCTCTTGTTCTCCGCCTCCTCCTGAAAAGTTCCTTTCGAAATGGTTCAATGAATTGTTTCCCTGTATGTTTTTTTATCATTTTTTCTATTTCGCTATGGTTATGTAAATTTATTGTTTTGAATTTCTAGGCAACAGACATGTAATATGTCTAGATATGTTTGATTTTTTTTTTTAGCATGTTTAGATTTATTTGGTAGATGAAAATTTTCTACCCAAGTGTAGATCTATTTGATTTGAAGTAATTTCATTCTTTGTGGGAAATCGAATTGTAAAGAGATACTAATACTCTACTTGTTGGCTTTAAGAAATAAGAAAATTAAAAGTTTGAAAATCCGAAAATAATTTCGAACAACTGATAACTAGGTCGGTTTCGGTCATACAAAGTTATTTGAATTAAATATTTAGATAGAGTTCGAGTCTGGTTGTTTTGTCTGGTCATTCAAATTGTTCAAAACCAAATTTTCGTGGACCCGAATTTTCACTAGCCCTAAACGTATAGTTCGATGCAGGCAAATCATTTTCTAATGCTTTGATAGGCATTATAAATTATACTCCTTGGAGTTTATGTTTCATAAGTCATGCAATAATTCTAATTAATATATATGTAACGTGACTAGTGGAAATATATACGTCTGAAAGTACGATACATATGTTTTTCATAATCTTAAGTGATACAAGGATTTTTGTTTTTTTCAATACAAGTGGGATGTCTTTTTGGGTACTTTGATATTGGAAATATTTAAACCTATATATAGGATATCAATATTTAGAAACTTTGTTAATTGAACTGGTTGACTCTGAAAACCCTAAATAAAACATGGGCATTGGAATATTAAGCTTGCTAAGCGAGTGGATGAAAATATTAACAAGTTTTTGAAGTATAATTTTGTATATTTTGATGGAATTGATGTGTCATTGGATGCAATTTAGTACTACTAAAAAAGCACAAAATAACGACGGAATTCAGCAACGGACAAAAATAACGATGGAATCAGCATTGGCGATGGAAAAATTGTATTAGAAATAAATCAGACATAGCAACGGAATGGCGACAAAATTACTTTTCCGTCGCCAGTCGTCAATAATGGCGACAGAATATCCGTCACCAAAAAGAGAAAAAATAATTTATTTGAAGCTGGTGACGAAATTTCCGTCGCTAGTTTAAAAAACTTTATATGGTGACGAATTTTCCATCACCAATTGCTTTTTAAGAAAACTTAGAGGTTGGTGGCGGAATTTCCGTCACCAGTCTGTCGCCAGCCAACATAAAAAGAACCAGATCTGGTTCTCAGGTTCATTTGCTCGCGAAGGCCAGAGAGAGAGGTGTCGACAGCTCCGCAGAGTTGCGCGATTGCCCATCACTGTTAACCGCCCACCGTCGGCCGTCAGCCGCCGCCAGCCACCACCCACAGCTGCCCATTGCCGGTTATTTTTAGTGAAATTAAGATAATTTTCTACCTTCAACTAGTTTTAATTTCTATAAATTTTTGTATTACATGTTAGAATTTCATAGTTAATTCATTTTTTTGCTTGAAATGTGGTATTTGTGTAAAGTTGTTGCTCTAATTTGTTTCAAGATTGTGTTCAATGAAATTTAGAGTTGAGGTCTGGTAATTTGAAGTTAAAATTTGATACGTGGGTGAAATGAAATGCTTTAGTTTATATTTTTGTTGGAATGTGGTATTTGTGTGAAGTTATTGCTCTAATTTGTTTCAAAATTTTGCTCAATGCAATTTGTGATTTAGGTTTGGTATTTTGAAGTTAAAATTTGATATTTTGGTGGAATGAAATGCTTTAGTTCATAATTTTGTTGAAATGTGATATTTGTATGAAGTTATTACTCTAGTTTGTTTTTCAAGATTTTGCCCAATGCAATTTATGATTTAGGTTTGGTAATTTGAAGCTAAAATTTGATATGCTGGTGGAATGAAATGCTTTAGTTCATAATTTTGTTGAAATGTGATATTTGTATGAAGTTATTACTCTAGTTTGTTTTTTTTTAAGATTTTACCCCATGTAATTTAGATTTAAATTTAGAAATTTGAAGTTAAAATTTGATTTGTTGGTGGAATGAAATGCACAGCAGCCCATTTAATTTTTTTTGACAGAAAATTTTGACGGGTATTTAGTCTGTCAAAATATTTGACGGAAATTTTGACGGAAAGAAAAAGTTTTTGACGGGAGCACAGTGATCGCAGATCTCGAAAATTTTTTTGACGAGGTGGGGAAAATTTTGACCGTATCCGTCAAAAATTCTTACTAATTTTGACGGGCCTCAGACATTTTTGATGGGCCCGTCAAAATACTGAAAAAGTATTTTTTTTTTTTTTTGACCGTTGCTGTCACAAGCCACTGCTATCAATTACTTCAGCCTTCATCTGCAAAAGCCCCCAGCACCCAGAGTAGCTTCAAGGCTTCATCTGCAAAAGCCAATGCTTTTTGACTGTGAGCATGGACAGACGCCCATGACCCCCTTTCCTCTTCCTCCATAAATCTCATCCGGTTCTCAAGCTCATCTCTGAATCTGCCCGAACCCTAACATTTCTCTCAATCTCTCAGGCGCACCACTAGCCATTGTTGTCGTTGTTGGTCAGCTCACAGTTTGACAGGTATGCACTGTACGTCTCCGTTTTTTCATTTGTTGTTCAATCCAATTTTCTCTTAATCTCCCAGTTCTCTTAGTCTACCCCAAATTTCTGATTTTTGCACGCTATTGTCTTTGTTGCCCTTTCCGACACTGATGGCCGGAAAGCTGAGATTTGCTGTTCAAAATCGAGCCTGAAAGCAACAGCACGAAGAACAATGGAAGTTAGTGTTGAGCTCTGTTCACCTCCTCGTGAGTTCCTGAAGGTATTTTCCCTTGCTATTCCCTTCGCCAGAAAGCTGGGGTTTTGTTATTCCCCCTTCTTTGTTCTGTAATTTTGGGGCTACCTCAGTATATTAAGGTTCCAACAATGGATAGCATTGGGGTTCATGTCTGATTGTGGATGGAATGGGAAGGAGTTTGGCAAGATTGGCTTGGGCTTATCCCACTGCTTCCCCTTTTATCCACACATAAGTAAGTCCTTGTATGATTCAAAACAAGCTTTAAGGCAGTCAAATCTTGAGCTTATGAAATATTTACAGAGCCTTTGTTTTGTTTAGTCAAGATAGAATTACTTTTTTTCTACCTGATGCTTTAAACTTCTGGATGATTTCTAGATAATAAAAGTAATGGTGATATCAAATTAATCCTCATACATCCTTAATCCTTGCCTCCATGTTTCACTAACGTGCCTGATATGTTGTGTTAGATTAGACCATCTGCATGTGGAGAGCAGCTGTAAAAAAATGGAGTTCTTGTCTTTGCCTGAACTCATAATCAAGTACAGATGATTTGTTTGCACAATTGATGAAAACTTCATATTCGACAATGATATTCTAGAAACATACCGATTGAATGCCTAAATGCAACTCTAAAAAAGGGGAACAAAGCCTCAATGAAAACCCAGCCACATAATTTTACCCCAGAAAAAAATAATATATGACACCACCCATAAGACTAGAAATTCTATGGATAGGAACAATAGAATTGTCAAACATGAGTTATTTGAACTTGTTGAGGCAGTAGTTCAGGAATCTTAGCTAATGTCTCACACCCATGGGCGGAGCTATGTGGGTGCAATGGTGTTAATTGACAACCCAGCTTTTTGGAAAAAAAATTTAAATGTTGGAATTTCTCGAAAAAAAAAAAACATCTATATATATTATTTAGTTTGCATGTATAGTAGGAAGTGTACGTTGGCCAACTGGTGTAAGACTTGCTTATTTGGTGGAAAGGATGTGTATTCAAATCTTAATAACAACCATTGTTTAGTTTTTTTTTTCCATTAAGATATATAATTTCAGCCATATATTTTGTAGTTTGGTTAAATAATAATAAGTGTGTGGTGCTTGCTTGGCATAAGGTGCTTAGATTTTGCTCAGGTTGGATTGGTCGTATATTCAAGCCTTGGTAACGATAATTGTGTGGCTTTTTAAAAATTATGACTTTTTAAAAATTAAGATACATAATGTTTTTGCGATCGTGTCGACACTCACTTAGAAAGAGAACAGTATAAAAAGCTTTATTTCTAGAGGCAAAATGAAGGATAAAAATATTTCAACTTACATAATGTTTTCTCATTGTTCCCACTTACATAATGTTTTCTCATTGTTTCCACTTAACATATATTCTCAAAAATGATATACGCACTATAAGTAATAAACTCTTATGTTTCTGTTTTCTTTTTCTGTCCCGAATTATCCCATGTAGATTGAATGATGCACGCGAAATGGCGATGAGATTGAATGAGAGTGCTGTGAAAGCAGCGAAGGAGGCTCGTCAAGCGGAGGAGGCTCACCACAAAGAGATTGAAGACCTTCGAAAAGCAATCGAGGAGAAGGAAGTTAAATTCCAACATGAGTTGGCTCAAGAAAAGGCTGCGAGGCAGCGAGATAAGGAGAAAGTTAAGAGTAAGATAAGCAAGCTCTGGAAGTTCTTCAAGAATCAGCAAGCTGGGTTCTCAACAGCACCGCCAGAAGATGATGATGAAGATAAGCCTGATCCATCACACTTAGGTGATTCCTCCGATGATTAGTTACGATGTGTTTTAGTAGTTGAACAATTTTTGTTAAGTTGGTTGATTATTTAAGTGGAACCTATATTTGTAGGTAGATTTTCAATCCTTAAAATGGGATTGTATGTTAATGTATGAATTTTATTATATAAATATTTTCACTTCGTTTGTTTCCTGACGTGTGATGATCCTGATTAAAATTGAAAATGCTACATTTGGGAAAACATGTTACTTCTCCATATTAGATTTGTATTCGCATTCGTAAAATTTTTTGACGGGGTCTTCCGTCAAAATTTTTGACGGACTTATGTGAAATAGCCCATCAAAAAACATTGCCCAAATCTTGCTTCCCATCCTTACAACCATTTTTGACAGACAGCTTACTCGGTCAAAGATTCGGTCAAAATACAATTTTGACGGGAAATGAGTCCGTCAAAAAAATCGTCGAATTCATACTGACGAGGTGTCAGTTCGTCAAAAAGGACCGTCGGGAAGACTTTGACGGAATGTCAGTCCGTCAAAGACGATCCGTCAAAATTTTTGACGGATTAGTCAAAACATTCATTTCGACGAAGTTTTTTTTGACCGACATTCTTCCCGTCAAAAATGCCGTCAAAAAGTTTCCTTTCCTTAAAAAATGTAACTTTTTCCCGTCAAAAATTCCGTCAAAAAAAATACGTTTGAGCTGTAGTGATGCTTTAGTTCATAATCTTGTTGAAATGTGATATTGGTGTGAAATTGTTACTCTAATTTGTTTTAAGATTTTGCCCAGTGTAATTTAGGTTTAGGTTTGGTAATTTTAAGTTAAAATTTGATATGTTGGTAGAATGAAATGCTGAAATTTGGATGAATTATTAGTTTTCTGAAATACATAAGAATATAGGTATATTTGTAGAAGTTTATAAGTAAATATATGTGATATATAATTGAGTAATTTTTGTAATTATTATTATTTAAATTAAAATTAATTCTTATTCAATAACTTATGTGGTTATTATTATTTAAGCAGAATAGAAATGGTCCTTCACATTGTAGGTGGATGTATAATAGATTATTGTCTAATCGTAGCAGTTATATGCAAGACTTTCTAAATCGAGTAAATCAATTTGATGAATTTGCATATAGGTAGACAGAGTTTCTGAATGGGGAAAAGTGTAGATGTCCCTGTATTAAATGCAAATATAGGGTGTACTTAAAACCCGATGAGATCAAGATGCACCTTATGTATAAGAGGTTTGTGAAAGGGTATTGGCTTTGGATAAGTCATGGAGAAGTAGAGCCTTAGCAATATGATTTTGAGTATTCAAATAGTAAAATTCCCAAAGGTAGATGTTCAAGTCATATTAATAATGACTACAATGAATCCTATAGATCGTATCGGATACATGGTTGGTGATGCTATAATGGCAAATTAAAATGTAAGGGAGGAGGAGTCAAGCACTTGCCAAGAACCATTTTATAATATGGTGCAATGCTCAACAACCCTTATACGATGGTTGTTCCACCCACAGTGAGCTCTCAGCTACTTTAAGACTGTTGAGTATCAAATCTGATTATAACATGTCACAAAATTGTTTCAATAAAATTGTTCAACTAATAAAAGAGATGTGTCCACCTAGCAACCGCGTGTCAAACAACTATGGGCAAACGAAGAAAGTTGTTAAAAATCTCGACAATGATGTGGTACACATTGACTATCGCCGTAAAGGTTGCATACTATTTTTTAAGGAAGATGCAAACTTGGATGCATGCAAGTTTTGTGGGCATTTAAGATGGAAGACGCAAAGGTCACAGCAAAGGAATCAAAATTTATTGTCATACTTAAGGATGTGTTACTTGCCATTAAAACCTCGACTTTAGAGGCTGTATGCATTAATAAGTACTTCAAAGCACATGAGATGGCATTATGAACATCGGCTTGAGGACAATGTTTTATGTCATCCATCATATGAGGCAGCATGGAAATATTTCGAGAACAAGTACCCTAATTTTGCTGTAGAGCCTCGAAATGTGAGGCTTGACTTTTGTACTGATGGATTTAATCCTTATACTTTATCTTCAAGATCGTACTCCATTTGACCTATGGTAGTCACACCTTATAACCTTCCTCCTGAAATGTGTATGACCACACTATTTATGTTCCTCACTTGTGTAATTCCCGGCTCTAAAAACTCCAAGAATAAAATAGATGTATATTTACACCCTCTTATTGATTAGTTGAAAGAGTTGTGGAATGTTGGAATTAAAACATATGACATTTCTACGGAGTAGACATTTCAGATGAAGACGACACTCATGTGGACCATCAATGATTTTTCGGCATATGGAATGTTATTTCGGTGGAGTACTAATGGGCAACTAGCATATCCTGTATATATGAAACAACAGAAGGCTTAGAGACTGAAGAATGAAGATAAATTCTCATGGTTTGATTGTCATCGGCGTTTCCTGCCAAGGAATCATACGTTTAAAAGAAATAGAACAACATTTTAAAAAGGCAGAATTGTTAAAGGGGTCATCCTCGTCGCATATTTGAGGAAGAACTTTATGCCGAGGTGGAAGATTCCCCAATGGTAACTACAAACGGTGACTTTGTTATACTAGGATTTAAGAAAATAAGCATAACTGGACGAAGAAGAGTATATTCTGGGAGTCGCCTTATTGGCAATACCAATTACTTCGCCATAATTTGGATGTGATGTACATAGAGAAGAACTTCTTCGAAAACATCATTAACACTATTATGGATGCTCATGGGAAGACAAAGAACAATATCAAATCATGAATGGATGTTGCAGATATATGTGATAGAGAAGAATTACATTTATAGCCAGGCCCTAGTGGCAAGACGGTTAAACCAAAAGCGAAGTTCGTTCTTCCTATGGATAAACGAAGAGAGTTGTGTGAATGGGTGAAGGAGCTTCAAATGCCTAATGAATATTGCTCCAATTTGAGGAATATCATGGACCCTAATGATACAAAGTTCAACAATATGAAAAGTCATGATTGTCATGTATTCATGGAGACCCTTTTACCCATTACATTTGGTACGCTCCCAGGTGATGTGTTGAAACCTCTCATTGAGAGAAGTTAGTTCTTCAACAACTTGTGCTCAACAACATTGCAAGAGGATATGCTTAAGAAAATACATTGGAACATTGCCATCACTCTTTGTAAGTTGGAGACGAGTTTTCCTCCTGGCTTCTTCAATATAATGGAGTATTTACCAGTGCATTTGGCAGAAGAGGCACAACTTGATTGTCTTGTATAATACCGATAGATGTATCCATTTAAGAAGTAAAATAGACTATATTTAATGAAAACCTATCTCAATCCTTATCTATGCAATCACCTACAAGTGATGGGAATTGACAATTTGTTAGGCACTTTGGTCGATTGAAGAAAAAGATAAAACAACAAGCGTGTCCTGAAGGTTCAATCACAGAAGCTTACCTAGAAGCGGAGAGAACATTCTTCGCCTCCTATTACTTTGGCGCTAATGTGTCCTCCATGCACACTAGCTACCGAAGAGATGAGAATGGCAATGAACATAATAATCATTTACCAACTCTATCTGTGTTTAAACCACAAAGGACGGCTATTGGTAGGGAAAGATCAAGGCATCTCACAAATGCTAAATATATTGGTGCCCATCTTCACGTGTTGTTAAATTGTGATGAATTTAAACTTTGTATTGGGTGAGTGCTACCTTAAGTTTCTATTGAGTTTATCAGTCAAAACACTAGTTTATTTACTACCTTTATAAAATGTGGCAGAATTTTCACAGAACAAGTTAGAACTGCATGTCCCAATGTCAGCGATGCTGATGTTAACACCATCATCGAAACTCATTTTGCAGATTAGTTCAGTCAAAACGTAAGTAATATAATTTATTCCTTGATAACTTTCACAGAATAATTTGATGCATTATATTAACCCAAACCACATCTTATGTCACCTTAGGTACATTACATTCAGCTGTTCAACAACCACAAACATTGGTACCTGACACAATTGGCTGCGAAGCCAAATCAGTATGTGTCAATATGGACGGTATATAGAGTTAATGGATTCAAATTCCATACAAAAGTTCACAGTGTCAGGAAGAAAACATATAATTATGGTATTGGTGTATGTGGTACAGGAGAAGGCAATATTGAAAATGATTATTATAGCGTACTTAAGGATATTGTCCAAATTGAGTACATAAGTGAACCATTTAAAAGATGTGTACTATTCAGTTGTGAGTGGTTTGATCCCACATTGAATCAAGGGATACGATCTCATAAACTAAGCAAAATTATTAAGGTACATCGCACAAAGAGGTACCGAAAGTACGACCCAAATACCACAACATAAGTATACTTTATCCCACATCCAGATTGCTCAAAGAGATAGGGCCAATTGGCTTGTTGTCATACCAACCGAGCTAAGGGCAAGAGTGGATAAGCAATACACTCTACCTACTGCTTACCAACAAAAGGGCCTGACGACACTCGTCGAACCTATGAATGATATTATTCCTACATCATTAGTGGATGAAAGTGCACCACCAGAAGAGGTTAATGATGAAATGGATTTTTTATCTATTTAAGTTAATGAGGACATAAATGAGGAAGAGGATGATGAGGGTGATGAAGAGGCTAAGCGGGATGACAGTAATGAAACAGATAAAGCAGACGAAAATATGCATTTATATGATGATAATAACGATGATGATGACATTGACGATGATGATGATGATGATGTAGATGATTGAGTGCTTATGAATTGTTATGTATTTCAGTATTTCCTTGGCAAACTATTGGTTGTAATTTTACTTTTATTGTATGAATGAATTTTAAAAATATCTGTTACCTACCTATTATGTTGTCTGAGTAAACGGTTGATATGTGCAATTATTATATATGTATTTGCATTTGTTGTCAACTATTTCAGATATGGATTCCACTTCTCGTCGAGGTAAGTCCTCTACTCGAGGTAAGGGACGAGGCGTAGGAGCTCCGTTGTAGATCCTACTGTAATGGACGTTGATCAACCTTCCCCTCAGGTTTCTCAGACCACAGTTCAGCCAGGAGCAACAATGGTTGCTTACATACCAGGTCTTTTAGGACCAATTCCTTCTTCATTTGGGGCTTTCCATCATCAGACCCCATATATTCCCAACCAGACAATCATGTACAATCAATTTGTCTATAACATTCCTCCAAACCCCCTTTTCTCAACCCTGTTCACCCTAGTCCCCAACCTGTTAACCCTAACTCAAACCAGTCCTAAGAAAACATTGCAACTGGAGAAAGTAAAGCACAATTAGTCATGGGAGCACTTGGACAAAGACTTATATTGAGCCATATGGTAATGGGTAAATTTGAGTATTTTGCTTAACAACTAATCAATTTGAAGTTCAAGTATTTTGCTTAACAACTAATCAATTTGATGTGTTTTGTTCAATTAGGTTTCTCCCCAATGAAGGCGCTGTTAGTAGAATTTCTGTCATATTTTAAAGCAAATATGATGGAGCTTGACTACTTGGAGTAAAGTGCCTAAACTTGTACGGGATTTGTGATCTAAAGAGTTCAAGGTAACTAAAGTCAGTACATATTAACACTTTGCGTGACCATGATAAATTACTATTGTATTATTTGATGTGTTTGTCGTCTTCGTAATTGTAGAAGTGGTTTACTTGAGATCCGGTCAATGAGGACCGTATAAAAAAAAATTCTGAAAACAAAGGCAATACACCCTTGAGAGACTTCCTTGGCAAGGCAAGGAAGCACAACAAGAAGCCTATTTGGCTCGGTGATGCTGAATGAAAGGAATTGCAACAATACTGGGTAAACAAATCTTACAAGAAATTACATGAAACAGCCCAAAAGAATCAACTAGGTACTCCAGAAAGTGGTGGCCCATCTCTCCACACTTATGGCTCGATCCCTATACATGAACATAGGAGGTGTCTGATAACGAACTTTGCTATGTGGTTTGGATTGTGTTCCATATAATTTTGTTTGGCATGTAGAGGGAACAACTTGGGATAAATCCTATAATTGTTGAATCATTCAGCCGTACTCACAAACTCCATAGCAAAGAAGATGGCCCTTCGGTTGACAAGAAATTACAACAAACATATGTAAACTATTCTCAATTCTCAATCCTTATTAGTAGTTCAAACTGGACTCGTATACTTTTTTCATTAACTGTAGCATATATGATTTTTGGCATATGTTGTGATATTGTAGGAATCCTTTAAACGCGAATTTCAAAATGCAATCAACTCTTAAGGGACCGGGGATGCCACTTCTCAAGATCAATCTCAAACACTTCCAAACTCAAATAAGTTGTAGGTAAAGACATAAAAGAATAGAAAAGACTGTATTTATGACATTGGCGAGGAGGCTGTCAATATTAGGGAATCCTATCACTTCAGTCCCACTCAATGAGCGGGTACAGTTTTAATATTAAAGTTTCAATGAACATGGTTATGCGATAAGTTTATTTAATTGATATACTAATGCATACTTCATATAAATGACTATCAGCAGGTATAGGTTATATGTCATCGCAACAAGAGCTGAATGATGTAAGGGATTTAGTAACCAACTTAGGGGTGAGCTAACTTCACAAGCTGAAAGTTACCAGTTGTGCTTATGGAGAAATGTAAGCAACTGGAGAAATCCAACAAAATGCTCACCCAAAGCAACTAGCAATAGAGCCAGTAAATGATGAGCATCGATCAGCCATTGCAAGCTTTCTTTCAAATGCAACAAGCTTCTGGCTCGGGATCTCGACCACCTTTTACTCATCATCCACAACATAATGAGGATGAGGATGAGGATCAAGAAGATGATGATCCTCACCTTCGTGATTGAGTAGGTTGCGGTTTTACCCTAGTTGGTGGTTCTCCTCCTTAGTTCTTCATGGAGCACACGGCTTGGTGCTTGCTTCTCCTTCTTCATGGTACTTATTTCATTTCCCTTCTGTTTGTGCTTACTTCTCACTCTTCTTCTAACTTAATTTCACTTGGATTAACTAGCAACTTGTGGTTTGTTTGGGATTTGTGGTTTGTGATATATACCCTTTGTTTGGGACTTGTGGTTTGTGAATTGATAACAATTGGTTTCAAGTGTTGGATTTGTTGTTAAGTATAATTGGAAACTGTGTTGCTTTGTATGTGATATTCTACATGTTTGTGGTTTGAACATTATTGAGGACGCTTCAAATGAAGTCGTACTCAAAGCTATTGGATATTCATAGAGTGAATAATCTTTGTAAATTTCTTGGAGGGATTTAAATGTATGTACTGAGGGAAGCATTTTATTTAAAAAAAAATTAAGAACATAGCGACAAAATAGCGACGGAAACAAAGGTTTTCTTTTTTTCTTTTTAAATAGAAGTCAGCAACGGACAATATATCCACCGCCATTAGAGATGGAAATTTCGCCGCCATTTTTGTCGCTAATGGTGATGGATTTACTATCTCTCGCTGATTTCCCCGCCCTTTTATCTCTTGCCAGAAATCAGTCAGCCGCTATTTCCATCGCCGAATTCCATTGCCAGGTACTTAGCGACGAGTGAAAACCCGACAACCATTTTTCGTCATCAATTCCGTCGCTGAAATCAAAATTTCATCGCTATTCTACCCTTTTTCATCGCTGATTCCGTCATTGTATGGACTTTTTTTTGGGTAGTTTAGGGCATGTTCATTTCAAATTGTCATACGTAATAATCATTAACACTTAGTCTATTCAATATTAATCAACACAAATGAGCACTCATGAACTCTCACTTCTATTTTGTAGTTATAATCTCCTAACTTTTCATGACTTATGAACATCTGAACAACATTAATTGATACAAATTGTCAAAGACTAACACCAATCATAGGTAAGTTACTTATGATAAATGTTTTTTTTTAAAAAAAAGCTTGAAGTCGACATAGCCCACTAGAAGAGTTTTATTTGACATATATGATATATAACATTATTTTCTCCTTTTTCTATGGCCAATATATAACATAAGTTATATATTCTGTAAATCAAGCACTTCAAAAGTGTGTGTACACAAAAAAGGTAAACGTTTACTGAGAAAAATAAATGATTCACAATAAAATTTAATTTGATGAATGATTGTATCTTACACATCAATGGGCCAGACCCACATTATGCTTAATTGTATATTTAGCTCTACCGGCAGGAAAGAGTATTTAGTATTTAAGGTATATATATATATATATATATATATGTATATGATATATATATATATTTATATACTTATATATATTATCTATATCTATATATAATCTATTATTATATATTATAATTTATATTATATAAAATATATACACACAACCAACACACACACACCGATACATATATCTATGTGTGTGTATATATATATATATATATATATATATATATATATATATATATATATATATATATATCTTATATATATATATATATATATATATATATATATATATATATATATATATTGTGTGTGTGTGTGTGTGTATATATATATATATATATATATATATATATATATATATATTCGTGTGTGTGTGTATATATATATGTCCATATACAGATATATATATATATA
>JAKOGI010002298.1:0-32500 GCA_029747015.1 Carnegiea gigantea
TATGTGTGTGTGTGTGTGTGTGTGTGTGTGTATATATATACACATATACACACACACATATAAATATATACCTCAAAAGAAACGGACAGAGTTCCGCCTGAAAAAGAGCATCTATCGAGCATCTATCGAGCCCCTCTGCCCCCCTCCAGAATAACATGCAACCATTGGGACATACATCTATTTTTTGATGTGGAAGTTGAAGACCCGCAAGCAACTTCTTAACTTCGTAGTAATTACCGACCATGTCGTTGTTATTTGGGCATATATCCTTTATGAAGGATACAATACCATCGACCGCGCGATGGGGTAGATCATATTCACATTTCAGATTTGCAAGCCGCGCAACAGCTTTAAGCAGTGACATTCCACATCCCTGGTACAATGGTCTCTCCGCTGCCTGAATTAGTTCAAGGAACTTCTTCACATCGTCATTTGGTTCATGCTCCCCATTGTGCGGCACATATTGCACTAATGCAGATGCCGCAGGTGCATACGCATCCATCACCATATCTCTCATAGGGTTGGGTGTCACTTGTGAATTGGATGAGGAAGTTGCAGCTGCATCATCTTCCAGGAATGTCTCACCGTGATGCACCCACCTATAGTAGTTTGGACGAAACCCTCGCTGGTACAAATGTAATTTGATTGTGTCCACATCAAGGTACGGTACATTGCGGCACTTCACGCAGGGGCACTTGAGTTTTTGGCACCTCTGAAACTCTTCTTGCGCACAAGCAAAACTGATGAACTCATCCACTTTCTGAACGAATGTCTTGCTCAGATACTTCCCTCTAGTCTGTTGTACATCCACAACCGACTTCGATCCATTCTTCCTTGACGAACTGTACACATATTACTGGCAAGTCATAATTACGTACCTACATAATCATATGTACATACACACGTGTGCATGCATGCATATATGAATATGTACGAACGTTAACGCTAGTACGTATATAGCTATGCATGCATACATACATACGTACGTACATACATACATGCAAACATACACATACATATAAATATTTATGTGTGCGTACATATATGTGTGTACATGTGTCTCTGTGTGTGTGTGTGTGTGTGTGTGTGTGTGTGTGTGTGTGTGTGTGTGTGTGTGTGTGTATACACATGTATATATCTACATATATATATACATATACATATAATATAATGTATATATATATATTATATATATATATATATATAATATATATATCTCTATTATAATATATATACACACACACACACCACAGATATTATATGTGTGTGTATATATATATATATGCCTATGTATATATATCTATGTATATATGCTTATATATGTGTATATATGTGTATATGCATATGCATATGTGTATATACATATACATATGTATGTACATACACATGGGTGTGCATATATATATGTGTGTGTACGTGTGTGTATATATATATATATATATATATATATATATATATATATATATATATATATATATATATATATATATATATATATATATATATATATAGACATATGTGTATATATATATATATATATATATATATATATATATATATATATATACACATATGTATAAATTTTTGTGCATGTGTGCATATATATGTTTGTATTTAAGTATGTATATATATATATATATATATATATATATATATATATATATATATATATATGTATATATTTATTTATTTATGTATGTATGTCTAACATGTATATATATGTTTAGCTATATATATATATATATGTGTGTGTGTGTGTGTGTGTGTGTGTGTGTGTGTGTGTGTGTGGTGTGTATATATATATATATATGTATGTAGATAACATATCTACATATATATATATATAGATATATAGACTATATATAGTATATATATATATTAATATATACTATGATATATACGAAGATATATAGGTAGAGACACATATCTAAAATAATCTATATATTATAATATATATATATATATATATATATATATATATATATATATATATATATATATATATATATATATATGTACATGTATATGCCTATGTGTATATGCTTGTATATGTGTATATATGTCTATTTGCATATGCATATGTGTATATACATATACATATGTATATACATACACATGGGTGTGCATATATATATGTGTGTGCATATATATGCATATATATATGTGTGTACGTGTGTATATATATATATATATATATATATATATATATATATATATATATATATATATATATATATGAATGTATGTTCAGTGAGCTGTACAGTATTTTCAATAAGTGAAACAGATGTACATATTTTAATAAACGGTAGAATATTCTAATGAGCCAAAATCCATCTTTACGATGTAACAATTAGAAATGATCTCTTTGCACTATCCGTTGACCAAAAACAAAAACTTTCTTGCACTAAATCCCTCATTTGGGCATGTAAAAGCACAAAAAATGAAGTTAATTAAAAAGACTACTCGAACGAATCACGAACCTAACTTGTCAACAAAAATCAATCTAAGAGCAGGGTGACACTAAATTGCATGTGTAATCTATCGATCAAATACGGTTTCTATTAGGTTCATGAAATACTGTGTTAGACTTGTGAAGATTCTGCCTAAAATGAATTTGGGTTTTTGAGACTTCTTCTTTTGGGTTTTAGCTTTAATAGCAGATTTCCCTCATTTTTCTTCCATTCTCGTTCCTTTGACCACAAATCAGTGCGTCTTTCGTAATTCCCATTATACTTTGGGTTGTGTAGCTGCTCCGCAGCATGTGTTGTTGCTGTCATGGCTTCCTAAAATTGTCAATAGTCGGGACCAAGTCTATGCAATTCACCAATCACAAGTGAGACATTTTACCAAACACCTGGCGTGCAATGCACTTTCAGTCACCAGATGAAACACTTCACAGGAATGGGAGGGGGAATCATACACGAAGCAACACACACGAATTGAAGGGGAACAAACACACGAAGCAACACAGAGGGAGGGGGAATCGTACGAACACACAAACCAACCCCAGAATCATGAAATCAGCAACTGAATTCGGAAGATGCTACACGAATTGGAGGAGAACAAACACAATGCGGCGTATATCAGCTAAGGGGACAGAGATGGGAGCCATACCTTCGTCGATTGCCGGTGCGTCGAAGCAGCGAAGGCCACAGAGCAGGTTGACGGCGGAACGAAGTGAGTGACTGGAGGGAGGGAGATGGCGGACAGCAGAGAGGACGAAGATATAGCGGGAAGGTGGAGAAATGGTAGAGAGCGCGATTCAGAAATGGAGATTTGATCTGAATTTCTAACGAAGCTAGAGACCGAAAATCCCAAACGGTCTCTAAATCAGAGTCCGAAGCTAGTTTTGTCTCAACTGGAGACCGAAGTTGGATTTTGGTCTCCAAAACAGTGATGAACAGAACACTGTTTTGGAGACCGAAACGTACATTGGTCTCTAATGGAGACCCTCTTTTCCACTTGGTCTCTAAAGCTAAGGCCGAATAATACAAAAAAGTTTACCTGGTTGGAGACCGAATATGTTATTGGTCTCAAATGGAGACCAAATATAAATTTCGGTCTCTGAAATTATTGCATTTGGAAACCGAACGATTTGGTCTCCAAATTTATTTTGAGACCAATAAAGGGATATCGGTCTCTGAAATGCCCAGATCCTTCTGGAATGCTGAACCATTTTAGAGACCGAAATCCCTTGGTCTCTAATTGAAACCGGGTTTAGATTTCGGTCTCGAAATCTGAGACCGGTAACAATTTGGTCTCCAAAGATTTCAAATTTGAGACTGATAATTGTGTTGGTCTCCAAAATCGGAGACCGAAACTTATTTTGGTCTCAAGTGGAGACCGCATGGAAATTTTCGGTCTCTATATTGAAAGTAATTTGATACCACATATTTCGGTATCTGATTTCGGTCTCAAAACTAAATCGGAGACCGATTTTGATTTCGGTCTCCAAATTCCGGTCTCAATTAAACCGGAATCTTGTAGTGAGAGATAACCCTTATCTTTCCATAGCCATGAAGAAGATTCAAATGACAACCAGAAATCTTTAGTTTTTGAAATTTTATCATATTCGAAAATATAGGCAAAGGGAATCTTTTAGTTTTTGGCAATTCTCCCAAAACTTATTTTCGCAAATCTCCCATAACATTTTCAAGAAATATCCTTTCCAGAAAAATAGCAATCTTGGAATTTAAAGAAAGTATTTTGGAGATCTTGGCCAACCGAAATGAATTTTCAAAGATAACCGGGTATGGCCACTTCAGTTCAGAAACACCCTAAGCACCCTGTTTGCAGGGTTGTTCGCAACTAGTGTTCTGAATCACTTAGCGCAAATACCGATTCAAGAGGTGTGTAAAATGACGTTTTCAATATTGGCATATTAACAAGAGTCTAAATAAATAAAACCTATATACCCAAGGCTTCTTGTTTTGAACCAGTCATCTTGTCCAAGATTTGTAGAGCTGCTGTGAACACCAAGGCCACCTTGTTTGCTGGGGTTGTTTTTTGCATTGCTAGAATTCAGAAACATGCCTTACAATCAACTGTCGAGAGGGTGTTCTTGACTTAATATAGAATCACCAAGTAAAACCTGTTTTGAAGACTTGTTCTCACATGTAGCAAACCAGTTAATACAATAAAGATTACAAACACCAGTTAGGCCTGTTTGGAGATCGTGTTTGGAGCAACATTACTTGGACAAAGTTTTTCACTTGGATTTGTTATCATCAAAACTAAATATACTCAACAGTCTAAATTTTTTGAATCCAGATCCTTAAAAATGGATCGAGTCTAATGGATTTGGATTGAGTCTAGGATCCAATGCCATCCCTACTTTAAACCGTGCTATGCATGGTTTCCTTTAAAATTTTAGCTAAAATTTTTGCAAAAATATTATAATTAATCTTATAATTTAAATTTTTAGAAATAATAATATTATTATATTTGCAATTGATTTCCTTTTTTTATTGAAGTAGTTGAAAATATACAATTCATCATGGTAATTTAAGTCATGTATTATTTAAATTCTTCTTTTTAAATTAAACCTTAATAAATGCTTTAGAGGATACGTGTCACTACCACAGCGTTCGAACTCACTTATATATATATATATATATATATATATATATATATATATATATATATATATATGTATATATATATGTATGTATGATAATTATAGTGTATTGGGCAGGCAGTTATGTGTTTGTATCGTTGGGGATGAAACTCCAGCCATTAGAGGGATTATGAAAAATATAAGGAAGGAACTTGAAAGGAGGTAATTTTGACGTACGAAGTGAATGGATTTCTAAGGTGGCCGAGTGAGTGCTCACTAAGAAAGCAGTGGTTTTTTTCAAGTCCCTGTTAGCTATTATGATGTCATTTAGAGATTTATTCATCCATTTTACTAGCTGTGTACTCTTATTTTAGCAGTTGTTTTGTATTTGTCTTATGGCATTTTTTGGGTTTAACCCTATTAATAATCGGAAAAAAATGATTATTATAGTGTCCCCTGTGACTTCCTAAATAAAAATAAAAATAAAACACAGGTGAAATAATATAATTAGAATACAAGCATTCTATATAGAAGTTGTGAAATTCAAACATGGAGGTCAAGCACTATTGTGCCATGAGGAAGCTTCGAATTCATTGGACCTAATTTCTAGCCTCTTCCTGCACGGGATCCCGTTTGGCCAAAATTAAGCACCTCCCCTCCAAAAAAGAAACAATTAAAAAGAGAGAGAGTAGTAATTAAGCTTAAATGTAGAACTGATAGAAAACTATTTGATTCAAATATTCAAATTTATCTGATCTGAAAAAATCGAATACGATCATAAATTTTTTATCCAAATTTTTAATCTAAGTACAACCTTTTTTATATTTCAACTGTCCAGACCCGATTTTAACATGAATCTATCATTACCGGAATTGACTGGCCTAAACAAATCGGGTATTGGATAATAATTTCCAGTTTGAATTTTAACATTGTTCAATTTATCGACCCGAGTTTGATCTAAACTTGAATTTTTCCCAGCTTTACTTAAATGCTTAATGCATTCATTTGCGATATCTTAGTTGTTAAGTTGATTCTAGAAGGAATGAAGGGGGAAGGATGTGGATTGGGTATAGCTTACTTGGCTGCTATCATTGAGAATATATGAAAAATCAAGTGAATCAAACCAAAAAAAGAAAAAAAAAGAAAAGAGTTTGGCTTAATTAAAGTAAGTGGTGAGGTGTCATTTAAAAGGTGGCTGAAGTTGGAATAGATATTTTTAACAACGGTCGGCAGTCATCGGCACAATCTTGTGTCTTTTTTTTTCTTTTTTTATTCATGTCGCTCACTCATGTCTTATTTGTTCGGGATAACCAACACATTTCATGTGTTTGTGCTATTCCATTTATTTTTTTAAAAATTTTTATTATAGTATCGGTTATTCAATTTATTTGAGTTCAGATTAGAATAATTGATCTGGGCTCGATGATATATTCTTATTTTGCATTGTATTAGAATCAATTATTGGCAACAAATACTACATAAGTTATAGTTATATGGAAAAATATGGGAGACAAAATTTTGAGGATAAATGATGTAAAAAGAGAAATTTTGCCTATAATATGTTTCACCTTGTTCACATTGAGGAGGTATATACATATACATATATATATATATATATATATATATATATATATACATATTATATATATTTATATATAATTAATATATATATATATAATATATATAGATATATATATTATATATATATATATATATATATATATATAGAGAAGTAACTTGGTTTCTAACATGATTATGAAACTCAATAGCGAGATTAGGAACAAAAAAGTTATGATTAGGCTAATATGGTCTGGTTCCAACAGTTAAAACATAACATTGAAAGTACATATGATACATTAAGGGGGCGTTTAGTAAAAAAGACTTTGGTGAGGCTTTTAAAAGTTAGTTTTTTGATCAAGTTAAAAAGTCAATTTAGATATTTGGCATTTGAGCGTTTTCAAATGAACTTTTTGCATCAAAAAAGTCAATTTGAAAAGGGTAAAATTTTCATTTTTTTTGTAACGAGCTTTTTAAATTTTTTTTTTTTGTCTCACAACTTTCTCATAAACACCTAATTTTGTCAAATGCTTTTTTTTAAAAAAATAACTACTGTAAACAGCTAATATAAATAGTCAATGCAAATAGCGAATAACTACAACTAATACAAATACTTAATAGCTAATAACCAACAATGGTTAGCCAAACACCCGCTAAATCTTAGTTTCATTTCTCTATCCCTCTTTCTATGATAATTATTACATTGTCCTCTATGACTTCCTAAATATAAATAAAAATAAAAGAAAGGTGGAATAATATAACTACAATACTGTAGTGGCAAAGCTAGCGTGGTCACCCGACATCCCTCTTAAAAAAAATTAGAAGTTTAGTATATATACTAGACAAGCTGAAGTTAGACATGAAGCAGCGCTTGGCTTAGCGGTTTAGGGGCTTTGTGTTTGTGTCTAATGCATTTGACGATGTGAGTTTGAAGCCTCTAACCTTTATTTTTGAAGTTTTATTTTTTTTCAAATTCTTTCTTAAATTTACACCTTACAAATACAGTCCCCTGCCCCTTCGGTATTCTCTACTTTGAGTTTACCATTTCCGCTTTGCTACCCAAAACCTCAACCCCCCACCCACACACTCAACCTTCAAAGCAGTCTCCCACCAGCGATTGGCCCCACGCTGACTGCTCAGTTCGTTAGTCACCTCCCAACGCCTATTACACGGCCCACCAGCCCCACTTCCCTTTTCAAATTTGTGAGTTTTCCACTTATTAATACTAGTTTAAATGTTATAATTGACTTGAATTTGCTACTTGATTCTTCAATTTGTAGATTCATAAGTTTGTATTATTTGATTTGCGAGTTTGTTTGTCAATTTTAATTCCAAATTTGTTTAATTTGTAAGTTTTATTTCAATTCTAGGCTAATTTTCAATTTGTAGATTGTTGTTTATTTTTATTATTTAATTTGTGAGTTTATTTGCCAATTTCAATTTGAAATTTGTTTAATTTATATGTTTAATTTCAATTATAGGCTTAAATGTATAGATATTTCAAAAAGTGTTTAATTTGTTTACTTTTCTGATACTCCTCTCTAAATTTCCTAGCTTCATCACTGGAATACTAGCATATTCTATGTGAAAGTTCTGAAATTAAAGTGGACCTCAAGTAATGATGTGCCACGATGAAGCTTGGAGTTAATTGGATGTAATTTCTAGCCTCTTCCTGCACGGGTCCTGTTTTGGCCCAAATTAAGCACCTCCCCTCCAAAAAAGAAACATTAAAAAGAGAAAGCAGTAATTTAGTTTAAATGCTTCATACATTCATTTGCGATATCTTAGCTATTAAGTTAATTCTAGAAGGAATGAAGGGAGAAGGACGTGGACTGGGTATAGCTGACTTGGCTGCTATCATTGAGAAGTAATATGAGATATACTAGGGATATAGATGTAAATTCATTTTGTACAGTTTATTATAAATACCGAGCATAGGCTCCCAGATTGGATGGGCCAGTCTTCTATCAAATTACACATGGTATCAGAGCCTAAGTCCCTAACCCAGATATATATATTTTTTTCCCGCTAGCCTCCTTCTCACGTTATCTCTTCTACAACCCAAAACCCTAGCCTGGAACCCTAGCCCTGATTCCCCTTTTTCTTTTTTGGCTACCTTCTCCTTCTCGTGCAGCCATGGCGGATTCTAACATAGTGGATTCCTCAATGACTTCTACACCGAAAACTGATGAGTTGCATTTATCTCAGCCCGTGACAACCCTGGTGTCCGATCCACAGCTTATCTCTGCCCTGACTATCTCTTCTTCTTCCCCCTTGCCACCACCATTGCCCTATTCCTCTACACCGGTGCCCTTCCTCTCCTCTTCACAGTTCGCCATTCCCATTTCTCTAGGCAGTTTTCAGCATTGGATGGTGAGCATCCCCACTGTGCCCAGCCCTGTTCATAGTGCCTAGACTGCTGTCGCGCCCTTCTCCTTCCCCTTCATTAACTCGGTGCCTCAGCAGGGTCTTAGTTTTGACCTGATTCCATCCCAACCCCACACGAGTGGACTGGCCCTTCTACCATCAAATATTTGGATGATAAACATTACTACATATGTCATTGTTGTTCTATTTACAGTTGATGATTACCTCTCTTGATGCACTCAATTCTCTGCTTTTCTTATCATGCATCAATTAAGTGGTATTATTGATGGTACGATTCCTGCTCCCTCGTCGGTTTTAACATATATGCATGGTCTTCAACCACCTAATCCTGGTTATCATTATTGGGTCCGTGTTGATTAGTTAATTCGCTCATGGACTTTTGCTACTATCTCTGAGAACTTGTTGTTTGAAGTGTGTGAATTAATTCATACCTTTGATATTTGGAAATGTCTGGAGCATCGTTTTAATACTGCTAGTCCTGCTCGTGCCCTTGATTTAAAATGAATGCTCACCAATATTACCAAAGATGATGATCAATCCATGGATGATTACCTGCGGACCATTAAGAACATTGCTGACTCCTTAGCTGCTATTCAGTCGCCTATTTCTAACCTGGAATTAATTCAGTTTACTACTGCCGGGTTACAGAACTCTTCAGATTATGATGGTTCTTACTGCACACTCTATGTTACCTGGTGCTCATTGTTTTGATGATCTTCACTAGAAATTAATTTTCTTCGGGCAAAGAATTAAGTTTACTAAGATGCTCAATGTTCCCAGCCATCAGGCTTTTGCAGCTTCTGTTGCTACATTTGATTCAGGGGGTCTTGCTAATAAGCAATCTATCACCAATAATAAGGGCAAGAACAATGGTGGTTATAATTTTAATAAAGGAGGAATGGGTGGCTACAATAAGAACAATAATCGAGGCAATAATCGACAGAATCAGTATCAATCAGGCTCTTCCAAGAGCATGCCAACAGGTTCTATTTTATGTGATTTGGTTGTTTCATTATCATCTATTTATTGCACTATTGCCTCTTGTACTAATATTTTATCTGGAGGTAGTAACCAAACTGAAGGGATTTTAGGATCACACCCTGACCTCATCAGTCAGATTTGTCGTTCTCCTGGTCATGTTGCTGATGCATGCCCAAATTGCTATCAGCCACATCAACAACTATTGCTTCCTGCCTATGCTACTTTCAATACTGCTAATGTTGGGGAACAAGTCTAGTATTCTAATTCAGCTGCGGCATCCCATATGATGCCAGATAAAGGTAATTTACTCTCTAAAAACCACTACTAGAAATTTATTTATTTACGACCACCCATTTATGATGGAGGATAAAAATCGTCATAATTAGTATGTTTTTAAGAAGGAATATTATTTCCATCTTTAATATTTTGCTTTTTACGGCAGATTAATTTTTTTGTCCTAAATAATGTATAGTGTTCGTCCTAGATAGAAAATAAAGTGGGAAGTCGGGAATGATGAGCTGGCCTTTCGTACTGAAAAATTGAAGTAGGCGCCCAGAAAAAGGAAAAAGAAAAAATTGAAGGATATGTTTTGTTCCAGAAGCCGCGATGAAAACACTGTCTTCTTTGGTCTGAAGCTATTCCCCCTCTCTTTCATTTCTGAAACCCTAGAATGGAGATGTCTTCCATGTCAAAACCTTATAATGGCAATTTCTTGCTAATTACACTGGAGATTTACTCGTTTTACTAGTCGCCGTTGCCACCATTACTGAAGCTGTCGAAGTTCGAACCTCCTCTAGGTCTCATCTATCTTCCCCGCTGGCCTCTACTATTGCTCTGTTACCGTTTATCCCTCCCTCCATCTTTCATATCGACAGTGTTCAGGAAGGTGATTATTCATTCTCCAATTCCAATTTTGTAAAATCCTCACTCCCATCCTCCATCTACTTGAGTTCTTATCTTCGTGTTCCTCATTTTTGTTGATTTGATTGTTAGATTTGATGAAAAAGTTCTCTTTCTACTGAATCCTCATCTGGGTCACTCGTTTATCTTGTTGGGGACTGCTCATTCAACCGTTACTAACAAGGTCTCTTCAACAAATCCAACTACCTGAACAAGGCCTTGCATTGATTCGCTACTAGCAAGGTTTGTTCATCCTTTTACCCTACATTTTATATATAGATATATATTACGTCCTGTATCACTTTTTTGAGCATTTTTATATTTGAACTATGTTGTAATTGTGCATAATGAGGAGAAATTTTTTACCACTGTGAATGATAATTAAACTTTGGGCATAATGTTGCATTCCTAATTTCTTGAGTTACTGAGAAATGCCAAAGATTTCTAAGGGATTTAGGCAGAAAATATCAAATGTTTGGTAGGTTTTTTTTTTTTTTAATCCATCGAATAGAGTATTGATTGTCCCCTGGTTATCCTATACTGATTGGCATTATTAAAAGCATATCAATGGGTAATTGATTCATACGTATTGTGAGGGAGTAAGTATTTGAGGGTAATAAATGTTTTGACCAATTGATTCCGCATAATAGACATTTTGAAAGAAGTGTTCTGAGGCCTCCTATCTTCATTTGCAAATTGCCTATGTGTAAAGAATTTGAGCAATTGTGTAAAGACTTACTCCCAGAACCTTTGTTTGAGTAGTTGTGTAAAGAATTTGTCCCAAAACCTTTATTTTAGCATTGAGTTATCAATTGGATCTTGCTTAGAATCCTAAGTTAATGGGAATAAATGTAAGCTTATGGTTGGTAAGTCTATGTTAGAAATTGACATTAAGGATGAGGAATTTTTAGGTATGAGACTGAAATTAGAAGAGTTACTGAGGTTTGGCTGGAAATTCGGTGAATTCTCATGTTGATTATGCCAAGAAAGGGCATATTCAACAACACATAAACAAAAATTTTAAAAAAAGTCGTATCAATTTTTTGTAATAATGTTTTAACTTTCTTTTAGGCTACTCTGTCCTGTGCTTTGGAGTTCATTTTTTTAGGTAATTATTTAATAATTTACTAGATTTCATAACTTAACAGTCATTTCATGTCTTCATTTTGTGAATTGGTGCAAGGGTAGACTGGTTGCACAATTAACTCTTCAAATTCTCACTTATCTCTCTATGAGCAAGAACATATGTTGATTTCTTCATATATTCTCTCCTTTCATTACTTAACAGTCATTTCATATCTTCATTTTGTGAATTGGTGCAAGGGCATACTAATTACACAATTCACTCTTCAAATTCTCACTTATCTCTCTGCGAGCAAGAACAAATGTTGATTTCTTCATATATTCTCTCCTTTGTTGGTCCCAACTCTAATTCCCTCCTTTGTTGGTCCCAACTCTATTAGAGTTAGAAGGTAAGCTATTTAAGTTGTTTGAATTTCATTTAGAGAAGTACTTATCAAGTCTAATTTTGTTAAAGCGATCTAAGTTCTGTCTTGTATGTTGAGTACTAGTTAGTTTCCATTTATAATCTATATTACTTGGGAAGTTTCAAGAAGAACAATAATTATTAGAACCAGTTGTAGAATATTTCTTTGATATAAAGTAGTACAATCATTATAGGGTTATGAGCATGTTAGATATAAAGTTGTGAATGGTTCAATTTTGATTACACA
Organism: Carnegiea gigantea; assembly: GCA_029747015.1. Taxonomy (NCBI): domain Eukaryota; kingdom Viridiplantae; phylum Streptophyta; class Magnoliopsida; order Caryophyllales; family Cactaceae; genus Carnegiea; species Carnegiea gigantea. The sequence continues at coordinate 12,616 of JAKOGI010002298.1, forward strand.
TTAGTTTTTATTTATTAGTGTTGTTTAGTTTAGGGTTGTCCTTATGTTCTAATTGTTGTTTATTTGGTTGTGATTCAATACAACAAGTCAATGGGTAGCCTTATATGTCCTCCAAAATGGAATTTAATTTAAAACTTGAAGCAATGAAAGTATATGTTAGTAACCCTCCTCCAAATGCATATGTTACATACGTTGCTTTAATAAATTTAGCCTAGTCTTGCCGTGCATGCCAGTGCGATTGACCCACTTGATAGCTTTTGGTTTGTCAGTCTTCGTCTTTGTTGTCCTCTTAGATTATAGTTTTATAATGCTATCCATAGATGCTGTTATAAAATCTTTATTGGTGAAAGATGCCATGCTTCATGAAACTAATGATGTGATTTGAAATTGCAGATGCTTTCAAATTTTAAAATTACGTTGCACTTCCATTATGGGCATAAATTTGATGAAAGGAATAACAAAATTCATTACGTAGGAGAGATTGGTTGTACTAAAGTTGACTATGACTATGATAAATTGTCTTTGATTAAGTTAGGTTCTTTGTTGAAACAGGATTGCAATTATAAGGGTAATGTGACTGAACTTTAGTGGAGGAGTTCTAGAAGAGGTAATGAGTTGAGAAGGATTATTGGTGACAAGGAGATTGTATATATGGCACCCAAACTTTAGAAGTGTAACATAGTCCATATATATGTGATTGATAAACCTCTTCAAGGGCTTACCTTGCCATTGGTTACCTATAATTTTGTCGATGAAAATGAGGTTATGGACTAAAACAACAACCTTTTTGAACCTTCACTTACTAGTAATCTAGAGCGTGCTGGGAAAACCAATACGACTTATGCGTCTCAGACTCCTATAGAGTTATCATCGACAAGGAAAACACTAATTCGAAGGTTATTGTTTACTTCAAGATAGAATGGAGATGTATCAACTCCTACTAATGGGAGAGATGGTAAGAAAAATATAAGTAAAGATATCTGCTTTTGGGCTTGATTTTTGCGTGATATTTTCTGAAGTTCTTTAGTGACTAGTTAATGTCTTGTCCTTGATTGTTTGGTATTAACATTTGTCAAACTTTGTTGATCAAACATGTTTAGCTAGTATGTTTTTCAATCGTTTTTGGCTATAAAAGCAGACATTCTTTGAGAGCATTACCTTCTTATTTTTCTTCACATTTTTTCATTTTATTTGTTTCGCTATTTATATATAGGTACTATTAGTTACTTTATCTGCACAAACATGGCACCTAATAAGAGTTGGATGGCTCTATCTTCTATTGATCGTCTTAGTTATGAATATAACGAAGGGATTAAGGACTTCCTTTCATTTGCATTTGATCAATTAGGTAAGGCAAGCTAAGTTATCAAATGCCCATGTGTGAAATATTGCAACTGCAGTGAGCATACAAGAGATGTGGTTGGAACACATCTTATAGCGTATGGGATTCTTGAAGTTTACACATTTTGGTATCATCATGGAGAAAGAGCTGATGAACTTGAATCTGACGATAATGAGATGCAAGCTAGAGGAAGATTTAAAGGGTGATTCTCAAAGTGATGATGAGACGGATGAAATGATTAAGGATTCATTTCCTATTTATTATGATCTCACTTAAAAAGGTGTTGAGATGGAGCATCAAACGCTGTTGATTATACGGAGGAACCTAATGATGATGTAAAATTTTTTTTTGAGGTTAGTGAAGGACTTTGAACAACCTGCGTATCTATGCTCTACTTGTTCTAAGTTATATGCAATGGTGAAATTGCTACATATTAAGTGTCTTGGTCAGTTGAGTAATGAATCATTTACTATGTTGCTAGAGTTTCTAAAGAATGAGGTGCTGCCATTTGGGTCAACGCTAGCCGAGTCGTACTATGAGGCTAAGAAGACAATTAAAGACCTTGGACTCTCATACAATAAGATTGATGCATGTAGGAATGATTGCATGCTATTTTGGAAAGAAGATGCAAAACTTGATGCTTACAAAATGTGTTATGCATGAAGGTGGAAAGATGAGAAGCATAGTGGGGAAGAAAAGAGAAGGGAAAATGGGAAGAAAATTTCAGTAAATGTATTACGCCATTTCCCATTGAAGCCATGGCTTCAATCTCTCTTCATGTGTTCGAGGACAGCATTTGGGATGCACTGGCATTATGAAGAATGCATCAAAGATGGAGTTATAAGGCACCCCGCTGATTCTAAAGCATGGAAAAAATTTGATGAACTTCACCAGGGTTCTACCTCAGAACCACGTAATGTTAGGCTTGGGTTAATGAGTAATAGGTTTCAACCATTTTCCAACACATCAACTCTTTATAGTATTTGGCCTGTGATACTTATTCCGTATAATGTGGCTCCTTGGAATTGTATGAAACAAGCCAACTTTATATTATCCTGAATTGTTCCTGGTCCCGAGGGCCCTAGTGATGCAATAGATATTTACTTGCAACCCTTGATAGAAGAACTGAAGGAGCTATAGGAAATATGGGTTGAGACATATGATGCATCTAAAAGGCAAAATTGTAAGCTTCATGTAGTTTTATTGTGGACCATAAATGATTTTCCAGCATATGGAATTTTGTCTAGATGGAGCACCAAGAGAAAGCTTGCTTGTCCAGTGTGTCATAAGCACACTCACTCTCTACGATTACAACATTGTGCAAAATAAGTTTACATGCGCTATAGACATTTCTTGCCTAAGAATCATGGTTGGCACAAAAGAAAGATTGGTTTGGCAATGTCGAGCTAAAAGGACTTCCTGTCCGACTATGTGTAATCGATGTTGTGAACCAGGTACGTGATCTAAAGGGAATTCCCTTGAGCAAAGCTCCTCATGTGAAAGTGAAAATTAACCATGAAAAAAGGGGCGGTAGTTGGAATAAGAAAAGCATTTTTTTCCAGTTGCCTTATTGGGAAACCAATTTACTAAGGCATAATTTAGATGTTGTGCACAGTGAAAGGAATGTGTCTGATATCATTCTCAGAACTATCATGAACATAAAGGGAAAGATGAAAGATACTGCCATGTCTGGATTAGATTTGCAAGCCCTTAACATTAGGGCAGATTTGCATCCTTGTGAAAAAGGTTGACAAGCTTGAGCTACCACCGGATCCTTATGTATTATCCCAAAAGCAAAAGCAAGAGTTATACAAGTTTCATAAGGAAGTTAAGGTATCAGATGGCTTCTCCTTAAATATCTCTAGGTGCATAAATGTGAAAGAATGTAAGATCTCAGGATTAAAAAGCCATGATCACCACATTCTTCTCCAAAGATTACTTCCTCTAGTTATACGCATAGGCATACTTACAAAGGAAGTAAGCGAGGCAATTATTGAAATGTCTATGTTTTTTAATATTCTGTGTGCCAAGACATTGAAGGTAGAAGACTTGGAAGCAATCAAGGCCCAAATGCCACTAACTTTATCTGAGTTGAAAAGGTGGTTTCCTCTGGCATGTTTTAATGTCATGTTGCATTTACTTATCCACTTGGTAGATGAAGCTATCATTGGTAGGCTAGTTCAGTTCTGTTAGATGTATTTAGGGGAATGAGATCTCTTTAGACTCAAGTCACGTGTTCATAATAGGGCATGTCTGGAGGGTTCTATGGTGGAGGGCTATATTATAGATGAGTGTATGATTCTTTGCTCCACATACTTACATTAGACTGAGATAAAGGTAAATTGTGTAAGGCGGAATGATGATGGTGGTGCCAAACATGGCAAGATGCTAAGTATTTTTTCACATCTCGAAAGGCCACTTGGAGCAAAGAAGATGTACGATAAGGATGAGAGGGAAAAACAACAAGCCCATATATATGCTTGGATGAATTGCCCTGAAGCGTTACCTTTTATTCAGTAAGTTGCATCTTTTAAATAATTTTAACTAGTGTCATATTATTTGGAGCAAATACTAATTTTATATGTTCTTTAGAAAGCATTATCTTATGCTGGAGAGTTGTTCAAAGGAAATGACTGAGGATGAGAAGAACAACCACTTTAAGGAGTGGTTTAAGGCTAAAGTGAGTTATTCACTTGAAATAAAGTGCTTTGATATTTGTTTGAAATTATGTCTTATTTGTATATTTGATTTTGTTCGATAGGTGCAAGAGTTGTACCAACAAGGAACTTGCCCTCATGGGGAGGAGCTTTTATCATTGGCTCGAAGGCCTACACCATATGTGAAAAGCCATACTGGTTACATTACTAATGGATTTAAATTTCACACACTAAGTAGAGAGATTGGTGCAAGGACATAGAATAGTGGAGTTCTTGTGGTGGGTAATGCCGAAGATGGAGAACCTAACATAGACTATTATGGGATACTTGTAGAGGTCTTCAGTTTGGAGTACACAGGGGGTAATGAGGTTGTATTCTTTCAGTGTAAATGGTGGGATATAGATCCAAGAAAAGGAGTCAAAGTAGATAAATTTGGCTTTGTCAGCGTTAATTGTCAACGTCATTTGAAAACATATGATCCCTTTGTGCTAGCGACTCAAGCATCACAAGTTTTCTATGTGAATGATATTAGTCAAAAGGGTTGGTGTGTGGTGGTGAAGGTACAACCTAGAGATTCAAATGAGTTAGCTCTTAAGGAAGATAGGGACAAGCAAGCATAGAAGAGAACGATGAACCTTAACAACAGAGCATTTCATTTAATGCCCAACTTGTTACATCAACATCAAATGAAGACTTTGAATATGCTAATGCCTACTGTAGAAATGAGTTATCATTAGCTATTGATAGCTACCAACCTTCGGTATTTGTTCTATTTTGACGTGTGAAATGTTTTCGTCGCCTAGAAAGACCAAACATTACATATAGTGTGATCTGATTTTGTGTTTGCTGTTTATCATAAATTGATTTATGCTTTAGCTTTATTTTTTTCCTATATTACATTTACATATTTTGCATTTTTGATATTCTGATTTATAATTAATGCTATAATTTCTTATCTAATTAGGGGGCATGACAGCTACAAGGAAGAACTCAGCAAAGGCAAGGTTTCTAGCACCCAGTTTCCTACGTCACGGACGCTCATTAGGTCTGAAGATGCCTACCTACCCTAAATCTTTAGTCGGATAAAACCCAAGTGAACAGTATCTTATTAATACTCTAGAAGGTAGATCCCAAGATGAGGCAAATGCAGTAAAGAAAAATGTGGTAAGCCTTGTACCTTTCACTATTGTATTTGTTCATAATTATATATTCCTATATGGGCTATAAACCATCTAATTTTTTATTTGATGTTAGAATGTGTTAGAGGGGCTTTTGATTCATAATAACCAGCAAGTTCCAACTTGGTAATGAAGATATACCCTTCATCTCAAAGCATGATGTTCTATCTAATGAGAATTACACACCCTTAATAACTTTTATTTATTCTTAGGCTTGAGTATGTTCCTCTACAAGCACAAAAGGAGAATGATGTGGCAAATGCACAAAAGGAGAATGATATGGCAAATTCACAAAAGGATAATGATACGACAAATGCACAAAAGGAAAAATATGGTAAGCATTTTACCTTTACTATTTTATTTGTTTAAAATTATATGTTTTCATGTGATTGTTATCAATCTTATCGCGTTTGACGTTTGTAGAATGTGTCAGAGGAGCAATTTATTCACAAAGAATTACAAATTCCAAGTTGGTAATGAAGACATATTATCCTTCTAAAAGCCTAAGCTAGTATTTTTAAGTTTTCATAATTCACAGACCTTCTGTCTATTGAAAATTAAATGTCAAAACTGTTCTTAATTTTAGGTTCAAGCATGATATTCTGCAAGCACACAATGAAATGGAAAAAGGATGCGGAAATTCTATAAGTAATGATGCTTTGATAGGTGGTGGAAAGCTAACAGTTACAAGGAATGCTATTAATCCATTTCAGAATGATTCTCCGAATAATGAAGGTGTGAAAGAGTCTGGGAAGTCACATGTGGAATGTAGCATTAGCAGTGTCCAACCCATTAGTTATTTGCTATCCATGCTAAACTGGGGCTCTTCTTTTCTAGTGTGTCATTTCCTGGTACTTTTAAATTTTTTTTAAAAAAAATAACTTAACACCATTGTGCAGCTCGTATTAGTGTCAAAAAAAGAAAAAGAAAGTGAGGCATTGTTTTAAGACCTAGAGGAACGAAGAAGGTTAGGCAAGTAGCAACTGTAAAGGATGGGCAAAAACTTGGAGTAGCCTTCTACAACAATAGACCGGTGGGTAAAAACCAATGCCCTCTAGCAAGACCTATCGGCAAACTTGTTCGTGATCTTAACATGTTACTGATCAAAGTGCATACTTGGAATGCAATCGATTCCAAAGATTCGGACAAACTATAGAATGCTATTTTTGTATGATAGGATGACTTGTATTTACTTTTTATTTACGTTAAACTTATACCTAGGAATAATTCCATGTGAAAAGTGAGATAGATATTTTGTGCAGATATTATTTCCTCACAAATTTTATGTTTGTTTGGGATGATAGGATAAGTTTGAAGGAAGTGGTCTTGAGCATCGTCGCACCACCACCATGCGACAAGCAATGAATTTATGGAACAAATGGTGGGAAGAAATAAAGCAACTACACCTGAAAAAGGTATCTAGTTTGGAGGAAGCACTCTCCCTGAAGAATGTACCTAAAAGCTTACTAAGGAAGATTAGGAATGGTTGACGTTAGAGCATTAAACAAACTCTGATTTTCAGGTACATACTTTGAGCTATGGTAGCTGAAGACAGAATCCGTTTCTAATTTTTTTTTTGGGTTACTCTTTTACATACTTTCATTCTTGTATAACTCAAACAATGTGAACTATAGATTAAGAGTGCTAGAAATTCTAAAAACTGAGCTCAGTTGACAATGCTTCCCCGTACAGGTAGCAAGCCGATTCAGCAAATTATCCATGACAAGTTGGTATGTATGCAAATCAAAAAGAGCAGCCCTCCCTTCTTTTTCTATATTGATAGACCTTTATTTGACCTGATTTCAGCCCATGTTTGATAACTTTTTCTCATGGTTTTTATATCGAATCCAGATGAGAAATTCACTTCCTTTGATTCATATTGTGCTTATAAAGTGGTTTGTGTAACTGTCAGCAGAAATTGTCTGATTTTGATAGAAAAGAAGGCTTTGGAACGAATTTGGAGGAAGGATAAAGGTCCGACAAGCCCTAAGAGCCAAGCCAAGTGGAATGCAGGAGTGCACAACCGTGCTGCAGGACCAAAAGCTGCACAGGGGCTGGTGCACGGTCGTGCATCCTCGAAACACAATCGTGCGTCCTACCTGTCGTCACGATTTAAGCGATTTTCAGCTTTTATAAAGGGGCTTTTTCTTTCTTTTTTAGGAAGGCCTTTTGTAAGGCTCTTGAGAGGGCCAATTAAGGTTTATCCTAGACTCCACAAACCCATTTAGGAGGAGATTAGATTAAGTTAGTTCTTGTATACAAGGTAGAAGATTTTGGATTCGCAACTTAAGACTAAGTTCTTCTCCTTTTCTCTTTAATTTCATGCTTTTTAATTTATTTGCTAGTTCAATAGATTATTGTTTTGCTTTGGTTTCAATGTTTGCTTGCGACTTAAACCTGTGATATTTGGTTGTGATTTGTTCTTGAGATGGCCAATTGATTCTGTTTAGGCCTTGACCTAACTTGTTTATGCTAGAATTTAGAGATTTTCCTTGCGCCCATGAAGTGTTCGATGAAATGTTTGAAAGAGCTTTCATCCGTGTTTTGGGGCAATTGACTTATGCTGAAAGGTGAGGTCAATTGTCTAGTATGGGTAGAGAGAATAACTAACATTTGGACACGAAAATAATCCGGGTCCTAGTTAGATCCAGGGTGACTATGTTTGTAATTTAATCAGATTAGCTCCATGAAAATAGGTGGTTAGAACAATTAAACTAACTGTCAACCCTTGAGAGAGAGCTTAGATAAGCTTTAATGGTGCAACCGATCAACTCTGACTCCTAGCATAACTTAGGAAGGTTAGGATTTGGTTTGATTTGTTGGTCTATCTTAGGCTTAATCATAATCGAAGTCTTTGTTCTTGTTTTAGTAGTTCAGTTCTATTTTCTATCCCTATTCGTTTTACCTAACTTAAGACACTTTACTTAGTTCTGGTAGTTGGAAATACAACTCCCTGTGGATGACACCCCAAGTACTCAACAATGCACCTTGTACTTGGGGTTTATAAATATTAAAACTTTTCCCTAACAAGTTTTAGGCACCACTGCCAGGGAGTTGTTACTTTTAGATATTGGAGCTTAGTTGAGCATTCGAGACTAGGCCTTTAACTGAAAAAGAAAAACCAAAAAAAATTTAAAAATGCCAATTTTTTACTTTCCTCAGTATGAGCATGAATGGTTATGGAGATACTTTGACATATTACATTCTTTTCTCGCTCATTGTGGTTACTGTTTAGGTAAGTGGGAAATTTTGAGTATAGTTGATGAGGGTGTGACTTATGAGTCCCATGTTCATCTGGAGCATTGGGATTTTTGTGCCTGTAATGTTGATGAAACTTGGGATTTGCTTGAGTGGTTGGCTCAGGATACTTATGAATTTGGGACTAGTTGTGTTGATTTTTGTATCCCCTCGCCTTGCGTCCCTAACTATGCCCATTCTGTGTGCGAGCATTGTAATCGTTCTGATCATGACAGTAATTCTTATTCTTATTATGTTTCTGCCAATGGTTTTGCTAGACTTTCCAGCATGATTGAAACAATGAATGAGCAACAACTCAAGCTTACTAATTTTATGCGAGAGCATGACCTATCATATGAGACCGACCCTAAGTTTCACTCCCCTGAGCCTGATGGCAACCTGTGTGATGATGGTGAGTCTTTTCCTACTTTAGAGGCCAGACTAGAGGAAGTATTTGACGTTCCTTCGACTACTTTTCCCTCTGTTGCTCCATCCTCACCTAACACCCTTAGGGATAACACTACATGTCTCATGACCTTTCCTAATCCATCTTACTCTTTAACTCAGTTGACAGGGTTCAGGGTGGGTGAGATTTTTAGTGTTGCTGTCAGTATTGATGAGGATGATTCTTGTTGTGGGTCAAATAATATAGCTATTGAGGAGCATGATCCTAATGAGACTCTTGTTGGGAGGCCTAGTATGCATGTTGTGTTTATAGTTTTCCCTAGTCCTGATCATGATGACCATGTGTCCCCCAATCCCCTCGATATTTTTTATGCTTCTCCTTCATGTTCACTGCCCTTCCATTCCCCTGAGTGTCATGATTGGCCACTTGTTGATTCTCAAGTTGTGCTTAAGTGGAATAAGGTTGACTATTCTGAGACTCTCGGTACCTTTAGAGCGTATAACCCCTCCCTTGATCCTTACAACCTGTACCTAGAGCAATTGCCTAGAAAAATTATGTTGATTGTTACCTTCGACTATTAACTAATTCTTCCACGGCATTTGATAAGTTTAGGAGAGCACTCATTATCGTTTTTGGATGCACGTTTTTGTGCTCTTACTTGCTTCCATCTGAGTTGCATGCTCAGGTGTTGAATGAGCTCCTGGGAGCTTTGACATCATCCGAATTGATAGCCTAGATCTTGAGAAGATGAGAAGTGGCTGATACTCCTCGAGCCTCCCATCGCACCATTTAGAGAGGCTTAGTTTGGGTGCAATTAGTACCCAACTTGGTATAATCATTCAACTTTTCTCCTTTATTTTTATTTTCTTTCTTTTCTTTTGTCTAGTTGTGGATATTAGGTTGTGTTTAGTTGTGGATATTAGGTTGTGTTTTTGTTAGTGATCAATGTTGAGGTGAAATTTGGGATGTTGTTGAGCCAACTGATGGCTATGGTCACCTTTTTGCTTTATTTTCTTTTTTTGCGTGTTTTGTGTTGTGTGATTGATGTTTGTGATTTTGTTTTCTTTGTTTTTGTGTGTTTTTATGGTGGTAGTGACTCCTCAGCTCCCAATGAGGATATTGTGAGATTTAAGTGTGGGGATGTGAAGTCATATGCCCTTTTGTGAATATTTTTGTGAAAATTTTTTCACTTTTGCAGAGTTTTTCTTTTTGGCTTTAGGGAAGCTTCATACTATTCTGATTAGCTTATATCCCTTGTTCCTTGACTATTAGCTTGTATATAAGCATGATGTGCATGATAAATCTTCAGCTTCACTGTTCATTCTAGGCCTAATTCTAACTCAATTGTTCATTATCGATGTGTATCCAATCCTTATTTTTACCACCATCATTAGCTTAGGGTCTTAGTCTTCCATGATTGGCTCTCCCACTTGCCTTGCTGTGTACATTATGTCCATGTACAGGCTAATATCTTTGTTACAAGGATGATTTAGTTGGTTAGAACTTGTATAGCTTTCTCTCTTGAATATTTTTGTGTTTTGTTTGTAAACCCAAAAAGATTTTCTATTTTTCTTTCTCTTTTTTTTTCTTTTCCAAGATTTTGTGGGTATATCTTCTGCAAACCCTCACGAGACCTCACTCATCCACTTTGTAATGCCCTAAATTAAACATGTTTTACTGTTTATATTCTCCTTAATAAATCACTCAATTATAATCTGATAAATCCAATGATAGGGCGTTACCGCCGTCCCAAAGGACAAGGCTTAAAGTATGCATCCTGGAATAACATAGTTAAGCATAAGCTCAACCATGCACATTCACACATGATCATCCATTCACAATCAAGTGTTAACCAATGTAAGGTTTATAAACCATAGTAAGATAATTCACCATGTAATCTACATCCTCATACACCGAAGAATTCAAAATACAGCTTTAAAGTATGCATATACTGTATCACTGTTGATTGATACAGATTTCCTTACTCAAACTTATTCTCTTCCGCTGCTTTGCTAGCATTAGGGCAATTCTCTGAGAATTTGCCTAAAACAAAACATAAAAAACATTTCGAACTGTGAGCCAAAGCTCAGTACATGCATTCCTGAATTGTTAAATGATCATTGAAATACTGATTGGGCCCGCTTTGCAACTCATTTAAGGTCAAAATAGGGAATGAGATAAATATAAAACTGCATTGCTAATTATTATCTGATAGTGAACCCCTTAATACCGTTACGATCTAAATCTGTAACGCCCCAAATTAAACATATTTGAGTTATATAAGCAGATCTGGTAGACAAGTTATGAAATTCGACCTTTCAATGAACTGATATGGTCCAAAAGATCTTGGCCTCAATTTAGGTCGCAGTGCAACCTGCTTGCACCCTTAATTGGTGAGAATTTCTGAAAAGCTTTATCATATATCGGAAATTTCAGAAATCTCCTTCTTTTATCAACATAGCTTTTCTGTCGGTTCCAATGGTATGCCTTCAAGAGTCTTATGAGATATGCCGCCTTATTGAATGCTAAGAAGATCTTCATGACTCAAAATATGATTTTGTTGTCAATGTCGGCCGTCATTTTATCCTGATGTTTCATATAGGATTCTCTACTAATGCTATCACAACATTGACCACTGGGTGTACCACACTTTCTTCAAATGCAAATGTTGGTCGTAGGTCATGAAGTACTACAGGTTCCAACTCAGAAGAGTTGGATCCATTGATATTTTTAGATACTTGCCCATCCGTTTCAGGATGATAAGAACCACTAAAGTTCAATTTAGTTCCAAAGGCTCTTTGAAGTGTATGCCAAAACAGGCTTGAAACCTCTGATCTTAAGGTTTTGCTTTATTCTTTGGAGCTCAGGATCATCATCCTGATTCGCTCTAATTTCCTCCATTAAGGAGGACTGTAAGGTAAGTGCTAGCAATTGAACATTCGCCTTCCTGTGCGACACTAATTAAATGTCCAAGTCCTCAGGCTCTCTCAAGAGATTCAGTTGAGGATTCACTACAGTGTTTAAGGTATGTTGTGCCTTCCTATTCAGGGCGTCTGCCCAACATTTCCCTTTCTCGGTTGACATTAGATCTGCCACAACTGATGTTTCATGTAGATTGAGCTTCTTCTAAGTGAAGATATACTTCAGACTCTGATGGTCAATATAGATTGCACAAGGTATACCTTACAAGTAATGTTTTCAAATTCTCAGTGCACTTGGATTATGGTCAGGTACCACCCATAAGACTTGAACTGTTGGAAGGGATAAGGCACCATTATATCTTCTTGCTAACTTTATAGCTTCCTTCAACAAATTGGTCAGGGAAGATAATATTTGATAAATCCTTTCTGAACTCGATAATTCCCTGCTAAACTCAAACAGTTTCTAGTCTCAGTGTATTGGTGGATCTTCGGCACTTTGTAACTGCTTTCATCTATTGTAAATTAACCTTAATCTCATCCTTTAGAACTATATGTTCCAAAAATACCATTGCTTCTAACCAGTACTCATGCTTCTTGTATTTGCCATGTAATTGATGTTCTTTCCAGGTCTGCAACGCTATTCACAAATGAACAGGATACTCATCTCTGTCCTTTGATTATTTCAAGATATCTTTTATAAACACCATCATAACTTGTCTAAATATGGTTTGAAATTCTATTCATAAGATCTGTAAAGGTCGCGGGGCCATTGGTTAAGCCAAAAGGCATCATAGTGAATTTATAGTAACCCAAACATAGTCCTTAGTGTGGTCTTAGGAATGTCTTCAAGTATAATCCTAAGTTGATGGTACCTTGACCTTAATTCAATCTTCGATAAGATTCCTGCTCTATGCAGTTGATCAAACAAGTCATCTACTTGGGGCAATGGGTATTTGTTTTTGATAGTGATCTTGTTCAGTTCTCTGAAATCAATATATAACCTCAAGGTTCTATTCTTTTTCTTTACAAATAGAATTAGGCATCCCATTGAGGAACATTTGGATAGTCTAATAAATACTTTCTGTAATAGCTCATCTAACTGAATCTTCAGTTTTTTAAGCTCTGTTGGAGCTATACAATATGAGGCATTGGAGGTAGGTTGAGCATAAGGGATTAATTCAATCTCAAAATTGCTTTCTCTTGGGGGGAAAATCTCGATAGTTTTTCAGAAAAACATCTTTAAATTCACAAACTATAGGGATATCTTCTGCTTGTTCTTCCTTAGGTTGATTGTTAATAGCATAACACCAATACACAATATATCATTGTCATAAGAGCTCACTTGCTTTCATAATAGAATTTAAAGGACAATATTTTTCCCCTCTTTTGCCATAAAACATAGTTCTCTCCCTTGTTCATCTCTTGAAATAATCTTAGGGTCATCACAACCTATCTTGACCCCATAAGTACACAACCAGCTCATTTCCGGAATGATATCAAAGTCTAATGGGTCAAAATAAATCGGAACTCCAGGGAATACTATCCTGCCAACTGTAATGGATACATGTTTATGAGAGGTAGAACACTCAACTCTAGAGTCATTGGGTAACTTGATTCCATAATTGGTTTCTGCCTCCTTATTCTCAAGATTCACTTGCATGGTAGATCATGTGAATCAACTGAATTAAACAATACATAAAATGGTTTCAAAATTAAAGGAGAGTTCCAGTAACTACCGCACCAGAGGTGGCAGTATCCTTCTTGCTCAACACATACGACCTCCCTACAGCTGCGGGCCTTGGAGGTGGGAGCCCTTATCTACAACCTTCAGTTTTCGGGAGCAGGCAGCAATGAGGTGCTCTGGGCTACCACACCATGTGCATTTATTAGTTCTCACTTGGCAATCCGGAGCGGTGTAATTAGTTCTTTTACAAATCGGTTCCAAGTGAAGTCAGGCCCTAAGGGCCTATTCTTAACAGTGATTCATCAAATATCGGTTTCACTAGTTAGATAAAATGTTTCAATGTTCACCTTTTATCCCCTGGAACCTCTATCATAGTGAAAATTTTCTCTACTCCTCGAATCCATTCTTAAGGTCCCACTGTGTCATACTTTCCACTCTAGAGTTCTGTAGTATGAATCAGTTGAAGATATTTTTCCAAGGGGCAGTAACACATCAAAATTTCTCACTAACGCAGTCCAAATGCATGACACAGATTTTGATTGTCAAACTTAAGCTTTATGCAAGTGATCTTCAATAGAAAACTAAGGTTGAATTAGCTAAAAAGGGTAGACACATCGCGTTTCTCTTAGCAATGGATTCCACAAGTTAGACAACAATCAACCCCTATACAAAGTGTAGTTAAGATCTACGTTCTGTTCAGGCGTGCAACAAAATTATCATCTATTGACATGGGTGCATCCTAATCATAAACCAGCTACTAGCAGTAATTGGGCTCTTAAAAATAGGAAAAGATGACCTGATGGAGATCCCTCCATCCCCTTGATTTAAAAAGAAGCAAATCAATTAGGTAATCTTAATATGCTGGTTTAAGGATGAATAAATCATCTAAGTTTTATTTAAGCATTGAAACTGCAGGGCAAGGGTTAGATCCAGCAGCTAACCCGCTTTTATGTGTTCAAATACTCAAGCATACTAAGAGTTCAAGTCTAATATTTTTCATTGGGGTTGAAGTTCAGGAAGTCAACTTTCCACTAAAACAAGTTTCATCCCATTTGGACTTCATTTGCCTATTCAAATTAGCAAATAAACCCAAGGTATCCAAACTGCCTAGCAGGACCAGATTATGCACGGTTTTGTTCCTTTCATAACTTAGGCTATGTTATGGCTTAAGTCCTGAATTTTTACATTTTTAGAATCCTTATGATGTCTACTTTCAGGTCCAAGCATTAGTTTTCAATCATACCCACAAAAGCATGGGAGATCAAGGACGTTTGTCAAACCGGTCAGATTGGACTCCAATCTACGCGGTAAAATATTTAAGCCAAAATACCCTACTTAAACATGCTATAACCTTGATTTCTTTATTGGGGGGTTTAAACACATCCCAAAGTTGACCCCCATGGCCTGAAAACCAAATCATACTCACTTTTGATAAGTTTAAATTTTGTCCTAAAAACCGGCCAGAACTGCTCCTAAACCCGGTTCAGCACCATCCGGTTCTTCTACTTGCTTCAGCTGAATTCTACAACTGCAAGGATGATTAGCACACTTACCTAGGCTTGGCATACATCCCTAAGATATCCTATGATAGGTTGCTACCTTGGTAAGCTCAACCAATGAAGAACAAGCAACAAACTTTTGGTCTCTTGCATTTGATTGGCTAGACAAAAGGCAAGCTCCACTTTACGGCTATCCAATGAGAATTCAGCAAGCATCCTTGTTGTATTAAGCTTAAGGATGAGTTGATTGATGTATAATAAGCATTAGTATTACTTTACTTCATGATTTGATTGTATTAAATTAGTTTAAGCAAGCTTTGTACTTAGATTTAGCTTAACCGGTTTGTATTAAGCTCTTAATACCTTTCCTCTCTAGAAAAGAAAGCTAGAGGTGTGTGTATGCTTGCTAGCTTGTTTGCGTGCATGTACAAAAGAGCACACGGCCCCCCCTTGGCTATTTCATAACATATATTCCAACTTTGAATGAAAATTTAGAATTGAGAGCTTTGCTCTTGTTTCCTCTCAAATACTAAACTTGCTTATCCTTAACTAGGCCGGTTAAGGTGGTAATCAAGTGTAGTCTTAAACTTGATTAAGTGGTGATATATATATCTTAATTATAGTTTAAGGGCCCTAAACTTGAGTTTGGTGGTGTTTCTGTATCCAAACATTAAGTTTAGTTCTATCCAATTTGGTGTTCAATCTCAAGGATTCAAAGAGAGTTTGCTAGCTTAATCTTGAGTTAGTAAATCTTAACTTTGATTCTCTTTCACTTTCCCTCATTCTCAAGCCATTCACATATCCATTCCCATGCTTATTCAAGGTTTAGACTACCCCTAATAGTCTAGCTTCCATCACAAACTCCAAACCAATCTCATCCGTACAAGTGAGGAAACTCGGCTTCTTCAAACCAGCAAAGTGGCACGGCCTACCCGTGCCTATAAGCACGACCGTGCCACCCTCATTTCGTGTAGTTTCCCTTGCTTGCTTCGTGTTCTTGGTGGCTTGTAGAATGGTTTCATCCATCCCTTAAGTTATACATCAGAGTACATCAAGTTCTCTTTTGATTCTCATTAAGAATCACTTGATTCTAAACTCCATTTCTACCTCACGTGTTTGTTGCCTTTCATCCAACATATTACGTGCCCCTTTCCTTGGTTTTTCCCTTGGTTGTATTCTCTCTTGGTTTTAAGCTGTCACTCTTAAATTGAGTTTAAGCATTAACCCTCGGTAGGTACATCATGACCAGAACTGATGAAGATGTAACATGGGATTGAATGATAGTGCAACTTGATGGTGAGATGCCATGAAGACAAAAAGATGAAGCCCCTGGTCAAAGGGAGGAGTATCCAACAATTGATAGTCTAACAAGGACAATGGTAGATGGTATGTTACCAGAAGGTGCAGTGAAATATTTTCTAGAGTAATGTCTACTTCACAAATAGAGGTAGAGTCAATGGATTGCTTGCAAGAGTTTGGGCAATTTAAGCAAGTCTTGAATTGCAATGGATTGAAGCAAAATGTCTCTCTAATGTGTCCTTGCTTTCTCTTGTATGGAATCATCGGTAGTCAATGGTTTCAAAATTTATGTATAACAGAAGTAGCCTCTCTAAAATCCTACAATTCAGGGGATACTGCATCAAGAACCCCTATATAGCTCACTTAGATGAAATTATTAAGTTATAGAAGAAGATATCTGCAATCAATGAAGCATATTGAAGTAATTGCCACCTGGATCCGAGAAATGCGCAAAATGACACACATAATATGAGGAGATATAAGCTCAAAGTTATATGTATCCACTGACTTAAATAGTCTATACCATCAGATTTCTAGGCTAAATTTCATTAACCACTGGTCTCCAAATGTGCTGCGATATGGGTCATTGGAAAGC
Organism: Carnegiea gigantea; assembly: GCA_029747015.1. Classification (NCBI taxonomy): domain Eukaryota; kingdom Viridiplantae; phylum Streptophyta; class Magnoliopsida; order Caryophyllales; family Cactaceae; genus Carnegiea; species Carnegiea gigantea. The sequence continues at coordinate 29,434 of JAKOGI010002298.1, forward strand.
TTACTTTTTATACTTTGACATAAACTAACTAAAACATCTCTATCTAATGGAATGCATAGGCTGTAAGTGGACTAAATCCAGACCTTATGCATTACGATTCTGCCCAATTTGCAAACTTTGACTTGTCCAGTAGTTTTGAATAACCAAATGACCTCCAATCTACTTGAAACGTGTTTCATATGAAAAATATCTCCCTAACTTTAAATTCAGGATAGGAAACCCTTGCATAAGTCATGTGGATCATGGACAAAAGTTACTTCAAAGTCGGTCCTTATGCAATGATCGAAACTATCAAGTTGATTAAACTTATATTTTGCCCATACTTGGTTTTCCCTATGTATTTAACCTCAAAATGTGTCAAGGGCCTTTCATAGGACACATCTATAACAACCCCCAACCCTAACGCTACGAGTGTTAGTGATTCTGAAATTTCTGAGGCGAAACGGACAGAGTTTCGCCTACAAACTGGCCATTTTCTAGACTTAAAGCCTTACATCACATCCTCTGCATTGAATAGAAGTATAAAAGGATATCAAATCAAGCTCAACGGCTACACACCGGAGATCACAACTGTACGGGCCACACGCCTGGAGTACAAGAGTTTACATTCTAAAAATAAACAATTCTAGCTAAAAGGATGTCATACCATTTAGATGGGTGGCTCATATGGCCATACTTAGCTAAATGCACTGGAGCACCGCCAACTTGTTATTCAAAATCTCCGTTAAATCTGCTGGTTGAGATCAAACTATATATACTTTATATGGATCCATCTGACAAAGAAGAATATACGAGTAGAATATGTGTGAGATAAGCAGACATTACCAGTGTCACAAATCTCCAATGATATCATAATAATCTTCATTCCTCACTAACCAACTTTCTCAGTATCTTAATCCCATACTCCATATTCCATAAAGAAAATCTCAACCTGACTCTGATACTAAATCTGTAACGCCCCAAATTAAACATGTGAAGACATTTTTCCAAGCGGTAGTAACCCATCAAAATTTCTCACTGACGCAGTCCAAATGCATAACAAAGATTTTGATTGTCCAACTTAAGCTTTATGAAAGTGATCTTCAATAGGAAACTAAGGTTAAATCAGCTAAAAAGGGTAGACACATCGCATTTTCCTTAGTAATGGATTCCACAAGTTAGACAACAATCAACCCCTATAGAAAGTATAGTTAAGATCTACTTTCTGTTTAGGCGTACTATAAAATTATCATCTATTGACTTGGGTGCATCCCAATCATAAACCAGATACTAGCAGCAATTAGGCTCTTAAAAGTAGGAAAAGGTGATCAAAACTGATGAAGATGTAACATGAGAGTGAATGATGATGCAACTAGATGGGGAGGTGCCATGAAGACAAAAAGATGAAGCCCCTGGGTAATTGAAGGATGAATGCCCTATAGATGATAACTGACGGGGTTACTAATTAACTGATAAATCACTGTATAAACTGATCCAATTGATGTATTTACCAAACATGGTACTTTGATAAATGAACTTTGATTTCTAAAGATACAGGCAATGGACGTACCTGAAGTCTTTAAAATGATATTTCACTTGATAATACTTATGTACAATGGAAATAATAGACTAGGCCCCGATTCTGCTAAAGAAATATAATTATAGGTAAATGCAGTTAGTAAACAATATTTACCCCCGTTGTAATGGAAATTGATTAATTAAAAAGCTTCCACAATTCCAATAATTCAATATAAGATAAGTTACAACAAAATGATTTAAAAAATAAATCAATTAGAGTTATTGAACTTGAAATACAATAAACTGAAACAAAATAGACCAAATTGGAATGATTGAGGTGATAATGAAAAGATCTTAATTGATATAAATGAAATATGGGTTTCTGATATTTCTGAAATGGATAACGGAAAGTGTAATGCTTCTGAAATGGATAATAGAAGGCTTGGTGTCAGGAGAGGTGTTGTGAGGTTCATAAAAGCTCAAATAACGCCAACTTGGTTCGATGGACACTGATTTTGAGTGATTACTCTGCTCACTTCCCAAATTTCATTTTCATGCTCATTTAACTTGGTTTTCAACCCAAGTAAGCTTCTATACATAATTACACTTGTTGAACTCACCACACTTTGTAATTTCCTTGTAATAACCATAATTATATAGGAACTTTTGAAAATATTTCCAAATGTCACGATTTCTGTATTCACTCATATTACTATTTGGTGGTCTGCATTAGAAAATCCATATCTTTCACTCCCGACCTCCAAATAAGATGTAAAACCCTAATATGAAAAGCTCATAATGTCCACTAAAACTTTTATTTAGGACACAAAGCATGATTCACATAGTGAGGTCCCTAAAATTAGGGTAGAACACAGACGTGCACAATTTCAGTTCAATCTACGCAGTCGTAGCAAAACGACCATAACTTTTTCCACAGAACTCGAATTAAGCATGTGAAAGCTAACTCATTAATCTATCCACATGCCAAAAATCACAAATTTTCAGTGAGCCAATCAATACCAGTTTTTTCGTAAAGTCCACTATTCAAAACTGTTCCCAATTTCAATGTATTCTGCGCAGTCTTCAGTAAAGTAGCAATAACTTTGTCTACACAGCTCAAAATTGAGTAATTCTAGAGCTTATTGAAAGCTAGCTCATAAAGCTAGCATTACACCAAAAATCATGAATTTTTAATGTGCCAATTAATATCAGTTTTCTCCCAAAGTGACCCCTATTTCAGGTCTGTTGACAGCTCAATAACCACATATTTGCAATCTTTTCCTCACATAACCACCCACTAAAATCACTCTTTAACTTATATAAATCAGCATAAATATCTTGATATTCATTACCAATGCCAAAGATCACAAAATCTCATTTAAAACAATCAAAATCCATCGTTACACCCTAAACTTGCATGAACATGAACAACCTCCATCTTTTCTTTCTTTCAAGATGATCCAACCAATAAAACATCAAAATAACTCTTGATTGCATCAGAACAACATGATTAATAATCAAAAACAAGAATCAAAATCCAAAACACAATCAAATCAAAAAGATAAAGTTA